>VZUA01023151.1:13492-27670 GCA_013401035.1 Horornis vulcanius | reverse complement strand
ATAATATATATTGAAGATGTAAATATACTTATTTGGTAATTTCTGTGTTTAATATCCAAGTCTTAGGCTTGGAGTAAATATATGAAGAGAAACTGAAATTGTTGAACATAAAGCAACATCAGAGAACAACTGGCTCCTGGACCAAAAAGTGTAAACTTTTTACTACACTGTTTAAGTGTGTGCATAAGCAGAAACTTCTGGCAGGCCAGTTTATTACTGGTGTATGGATTATTCTTAAATCAAAATCAGAGATGACTTAGACCAGGTGGCATTTGAATTTTGGATATAAAAAGTAATGAGGAAGATGTGAATCAGAAAAATAATTTTCATTCTGAGGTATGTTCTCAAACCTGAAGTCTCCTTCTCTTGCTGAGTTTTTCACACATTTCTCCCTTGCACCTTCAGTTTGGTGCTGTTCAGCTTTGTGGTGAAAGCTTTTTTTTCTGCCTGTGTCCAAGCTACTTTTCCCTTTGGTTCAGAATTGTGGAGCAGGGAGGAATATCCAGAACTCACTGCTTAATGTGCAGCCCCACCTGTGTGCCTTTTTCTTGGATGTCTTTTAGCATTTGACATTGCTGTCGACCTTCAGGGATTCTGGATGGTGCCCTGCTTGTGAGCAGGCTACAGCTGAGCAGGCAGATGGCTTTTCATAGTAAGAGTGATAATTTAGATACTCTACCTAGCTTTTTTTTTTTTTAACTTCTTGTTTGATGTTCTCAAAATCTGCAGAAAGCAATACATGTAGGCAGTCTTTCCTATGGAACCTCCTATGGACATTAGAGCTCCTGGGAATATTTCCTATGGAAAAAAGACATGGAGCATGCAGAGGTATCCTCTGTGCCTAGGCACACTAGGTTTTGTAGCCCAGCTAAGTCTGTCTGTAAACTGTTGAGTTTAAATAAGAATGCTTACTTATGTGAAAAAAATTTTAAGAGATCAGCTCATACTTCGTTACATTCATGAAACATCAGCAGCATGTCAGTCTGAAATTTGTGAGAGAATTTGGTTTGATATTTGTATTTACAGCTTTTTTGCTAAATCTGTTTCCTTGTACACGTTTCTGTGAGAGCTGGTAGACACCAAAGCCTCAGCTGTACTGTAGGTTAGTCAGAAGAGGAAAACTCCTGCTTAAATACCACAGTTCATTTATCCCCAAAAATACACAAAAGAAAGGGAATTGCTGGACACCCTTCTGTTTTGAATTGCTTTGTTGCCCACTCCTTTCTATCACCTAACAAATACTGAAAGAGCTCCAGTTGCTCTTCAGATACCCTGCAGTATTACAAGCCAATTAAAATTGGTCTTCCATGTACCTCAGATTTAAAAACCAGGAGAAAAATGAGCAGGATTAAGTCTGGCCTGAACGAGCATCTCAGTTGCTCACCTCACACATGTATCCTCAAAAGGCTTCCAGGTAACTACACAGGTCTGTGAGTGAGTCAGGTCCAAGGTGACCCCCTCTCACTGCTGTCGTGCTTTAGCTACACTGGGAAATAATAAATTGCTTTGTCCTGCTCAGAGCCATTCAGCACTGCTGAAAAGAAGCTGCACAAGGCTGGTGCCATGTCACTGCACTGCACAAAAACTCATTCCCAGAACATGATCTCTTACCCTCCTCACTCAAGGCAAGCATGTCTTTTGCTGACATGACTTCTGGACTGATTTTTGGGCCCCCAAAGTCTTCAAAACTGCTTTATAAAAATTGGAAAATATGCAAAAAAGAAAGGACAAATCCTATACTGGCAAGAGGAGCACCTGCATGAATACACTGGGGAACTTTCAGACTGAGCTTATATACGTGTGTGTTCAGCTTGGGAAGCTCATGCTGAGCCAGAAAATCCAGTATTGGTGAGTGACTGCCAGAGCTGTGCTTGGACCTCTGTGTGGGGCCAGTAACAGTGGGTGGAGGATCTCACTTTTCCATTGCCTTGTATCCTCTTTTTTTTAAATTACTATTCTTATTTTTTTGCCCATGGACTGCAGGTTGTTTCAAACAAGTAACTCTTGTACTATATACCTGTAAAGTTTCTGACACATTTCCTAATGGTATCTATTACTATGGTTACAGTTATTACTCTGTTTTTCTCTGCCTCTCTCTTCTAATCCTTCTGTCTGTGGGCAGCTGCTATTAGCAAATTCAGTTTTATACAGTCTCATATTTCTTGGAAACTAAAGTTTGGTAAGCATTAGAAACAGAATTCATATCTAAATGACAGTACCAACAATCAGGAAAACAGCATGCTGAATATATTTAAAGTGCAGATATGAAAAATATACTTCTCAGTCAGTCTTTGTCATAAATACTTTGTTCTATTGGCTCTGACACCAAACTGGCATTCTTTAATAGTGTTCAAATCAAAACTGAAATTAGCACAGGAGCAAGGAGTGAAATCTAGAATTGGGAAGGAAATGAGCTGCCAGGGCAGGCTCCTGCAGCGCTCCCATGGGCGAAGGCAGGCAGCAGGAGCCCGCGGCTGAGCCCTGCCCAGGGCTGCCAGACCTACCCGCTGGCCCCGTCCGTGCAGTGTCCCCCGTGGAGGCAGGGCTGGCTGGAGCACTCGTCGATGTCGGTGTCGCAGAGGTCCCCGAGGAAGCCCCGCGCACACGAGCAGGAGAAGCTCCCCAGGGAATCGTGGCAGGTCCCCCCATTGAGGCATGGCTGGGACAAGCACTCATCGATTTCCACCTCACAGTTCGTACCTTCAAAAGCAGAGAAAATAAACCCCAGGCTTAGGAGATGGCTTTGGAAATCTCAGCAAGAACTGCCTGAAGTACAGTAGCCACATAATCTCTTGTTTTCTTTATGCAGTTGCCTGTTTTTTAAAGGCATTTCCTCCTCAATGTGCTTTGCACAACTAGCTTTTTCAAGGCTTGGCAGAATTTATGAAAGAACAAGCCAGTTGTTTTCACAAGAATAGATAAAATAATTTTTTTTCTGTTAGCTTGAACATGGTTACAGGATAAATTAATTTTCAATTCATTCAAACAATGCTACTTTCCTATTTACATAATATAGAAGAAACCAGCAGTTTATTGATCTCATAAGAGTCCATTTAAAGCTGGCCCTTAAATGGACAATTCACAGTTGATTGAATTCATTGGGAAGTGTCTTGTTTAGTAGTGCATTATTGCTTAATTTTTTTAAAGACTTATCAATGTGCAAGTAAATGGGTCTGTGGTGCCATGTTTGCAGCAGGACAGCATCTTGGAGCTGCCCTTCAGAGATAATTGCTGGAAATAAATCAGTTCTAATATGACTTTACAGCTATTTGTGATAGTTGGCAGGTTAAATATACACTCCTTTTTCTTATCTGTAGCATAGTCCAGCAGACATGAAGAAAATTTAATAACTAATGCCTTGCAGCTTTGATTATTTCAGGGTTTTGTATGCTTATGCACTTATTTATTGTTTTGAGCAATAGAGTAAAGCTTTCAAATAATTTTCAACAGGCAAGTCAGTTTGTTTTACCAGCTACAGTATCAGCCACAAAACAGATGCAAAGTGGCAAATTATAATGAAGAAGCTGCTTTGAAGTGAATTTCCTTATTTTTTATTTGGCTGGTTGAGGGAGCAGCAGTATTGAAAAGTTTACAGGGGAATTTCCTACTTGGAAGAAAAACTGAAGCCCTGAGAATTTTTTTTCTTTTTTTTATAAAAGTGAAGTTTTCTGTACAAGATGATAGGGTAGACTTTCAAAAGAGGGAACAGGCATGTTGGATGTGTATCACCCTTGCAATTTATTTAGGAGTTCACCTCTAGTTCTTTATTTATGCTCCTTTTGTCAGCTCTGTACTGCTGTGAAATTGGTACATTGTAACTCGGAGCATCTTTCTTAAAACACAGAGATTGATAATATTTAGCACAGTTACTTCATGAATAACTTATTTTGATACTTGTGAGCATCTTTGTTTTAAAAGAATAAATTCTGTACAATGGATAAGTACCAGGAAATACCTTAAAATGCCGACCCAAAAATCGCAGATGTAGACTCATAACAATTTTTCATTGTCTTTAAACATTAAAGTGCAAGTTCCTGTCTTCAGCAGTTGAGAAATAGTTCCTTGAGACCACAGAGTGGATGGGGAAGCTGCCAGTGGCATGCCCCCAGTTCAAGGTTCACTGCTCAGCTAACCACTACTTTCAGCAGGAGCCTGCCACGAGAGCCCGGCACAGGAACGCTCTCTTATGGCTTTATGGTAATGTACATTACAGCCAGATATAGTAAGCAGTCCCTCTGTGGTCATTGCCCTGTGAATTCACTGTAATTATAAACAATGTGTTTGCAGAAGTGTGTCTAGTGACCGTAAATCTGCCAGAGCTTGTTAACAGCTTACTGCGAACACTAAAAATCATGTGACAAAACAAGCCCTGTTCAACTGATCCTCAGCTCAGCCAAATTTAAAACTACAGGCCTGAGAACAGCCTGACAATTAACATGAGAACATAGCGTTGTTGTTTTGGTTCATGTCTTTAATCTATCAAGCCCAGTAACCTGCCTTCGGCAATGTTGCCTCAGAAGAAAACTTCTCCCTGTATAATGCATCCAGCCAATGCGATCTGCCATGCAGACAGGGGGAATCCCTTCCCAGCCTCCGCCGAGTCTGCTGTCAGGCTCTTTTAGATGTGTAGAATTGAGATGAAAAGATTAGATCTGCATTTTCACCTCAGTCTAACATTCTGTCATAAATATGCTATATGCCAAATATCATATGCCAGGCAGGAAGGAGAGTGCCAAGGACCCCTGCCACAGTTATTGCACAGGGCTGCACCACCAAAAGCTGAGGCACCCAGGGTGTCCTGGAGCAGGCTAAGCATCCCAGCACGTACCAAACCACACAAGTGGTTTGAATTGAAAAGCTGGGAAGGTGGGGAGAAGTCACAATCGTAACTTTTGCAGTTTCTCTGAAGAACCAGGGTTATTTCTCATACTGCTTGCTTCTCCAATGAGTCCTACTGTGCATTTCTCTCTATAGCCCCAATCAATAAAAGGTAAACACAAGTGAGGATGAAGGACACACAGCCAATGTTTTCAAACTTGCATGCCTACAGATAGAGTGTAAAATCACTTTCTTGTCAAAGATACTAGGGATTTGCAGGCTCAGTGTCCTTCCTTGAGGACCTGCACCTTCTTAGTATGGCTGGAAATTGGTAACCAGGTCATCCTTTCTGCTCTCATGCACTAAAATGCTGTACTCAAGCCCAGCAGTTCCAGAGGGCTGTCCCCAAATTCCTCATTCTGTATAAAGTAATCTTGTGTGCCAATATTTGGCTGGAGAGTGACATATGGGTATTTTATAGGCACCAGGCTTGAAGCAACAGGAGGAGAGTTACATCAAAAATTAGAGGGAGAAGTTGTGTTTCTTTGATCAAGGTTTGTCCCTTTTGAGCTTGGGCATCTCAGCAGAGCTGAATACCTGGGCTGGCTGGTACAAGGTGGGGAGTGCTGGTTTGAAGATGGAAAGCTAAGGAAGGAAACAGGCTTTGCACTGCTGGCAGTTGCTGTTGGATAGACTATGTTGTTTGCTATTACATCCACAATGGCATGGACATGAGCTTTAGGGAAGTGATCTCTACTTGAGGTTTTTTATCCCATGAAAAGAGCTGCTGTGTCTTCGCTTGCCTTTAAGTGCCTAAGACTTATTTCTGATGCATCTATTCTTAATATCTGCAAAGCACATACATTATTGATGAGAATAGTGAATGAAAACTTGGAGATCTATCAGGAGTAATTTCCTCAAATTCTACAGACGTCATTGCAGCAATGGTTGCCTCATAGTTAAAGGTATTGCACAAAGAACAAATCCAGCTCATTGCACCTATTTTGTCTGCCACTGAAATGCTTTCTCTTGCTGTCTGAGACCAATACTGGGTTTTGGAACTGCCATGCACTCCTGAGAGTTCACACTGGAATGTTCACTGGCAATGGAGGACTGGCTTCAGCAAGGTAATTAATGCACGTAGCTGTGGGTAATAACAGGCTCTTACACCATGCTCTGTTGGGGTGAATTAAAAGCAAGTGCAATTAGTCCAATGGAGGAGAAAATGCAATTGATTAGGGCAGCCAGCAAAACTTCAACAAACCAATTGAACTTCATTATTTAGCAGCTGTGTGACACATGTCTTGTAAATAATTTCACACATGCAGAACATTATCATAGAAACTGCAGATTTCATGCTAAATTTTCCAGTCTTTGGCTCTTGGTGCATTCTAACCTCTTCCATTTGTGTAAGAATTATGTGTGACATTTCTCAGCTATTTTAAGAAGTGCTGCAGCATACCAATCACACAGAATAGCAGTCATAGTCCATGAAACAAGTAGCACCAGCAGCCAGTAACTCATGCATTTGTTCAACATTGCAGCTATAGATTTACTGTACATTCTTTACCTGCATATCAAGAGATATAACCTGTTTTTACATCTTAGGGAAATGAGATGAGGCTGGATGACTTCCCACAGTAATTCATGGTGTCAGGCCAGGATAATAATAGTTGGCAAGATCCCCTGACGGGGTAAATGAGGGGTTTTATTACCACTGGGGACACCTCGAGGCTTTCATCCAGTAATCCCTCTGGCTTGTGCATTTAGCACAACTCACAGCAAGGTGCAAAAAAAACAACAGAAAAGAATGCTTCTGATAAATCATATTGTTAAGTAGCTTTTTAAAGCTGATGTTTTACTGCTGGAGGAATGGTCTGCTACCCCTCTACAGAATTCCTATGATTCATCTCTTTGCTGCTGGAAGTGGTGTCAGAGCTGTATGTCAAAACACTGCAGCCCCTTCTGCTGTGTATTTTAGACCTCTTCTCCTTCCTTGGTCTTCTACTTATTTCTTAACTCTGCTTGTGCAAAGTGTGGAGCTTTGGTGACTTTTTTGGTGAGAGAAAAGAGCATCAGCTTGGGAAACAGCAGAATTTCATTATGAAAGCAGAGGGACTCCAGCAGAGTGAGATTCCATCAGCAGTTTGTGTTGACCTAAATTTTTATTTCTTTTTGTTTGGGCTTTACTATTTCATTATGTTTTCTCTCCCTTTGTCTCTAAGGTGTATATTCTGACTCTTTCAAACCAAGTTTCTGGGCTGTGGATCCAGGCCTGGACCCCACTAACAGCGCCAGTTAAACAAATACAGTTTCCTGAATACAACAGGAGGTCTGGGCTAAGTCTGATCGTTGCAGAGTAACCATGCTGGTTGTTAATAGGTTTTTCCTTCCTTCTGCTCTTCAGCTTTCCCCCAGTTGTGTAGTTTTCTCCTCAGCTGGCCTGGGCTCCGACACCCCCTGGCAGCAGCGGGGTGGCAGAAAAGTAACAAGCTTCCTTCAAATAACATTCTCTGTACTCATAAGGGTTATTAACCAGGGGCTGCCTTCCAACGAGTGCTGTGTTAGACACAGGAAAGCTGCTTTTTACCTCCGACTTCCCCTCCTGCAAGGGGATTTGGGGATGGAGCTGTAAACCACATCTCTTATTTCTTATTCATTTGAATCTCTTGAAGCAATAGCTGTTTTTTCTCCCCTTTTTGCTGTATGACTATTTCTTTGCTTACCTGACTGGCAGTCTATCACTAAAATGCCTCCCCTTTTCTCCTTTTAATGATTCAGTGTGCTACCTTTCACAGTCCTACCCTGAACAACAGCTTTGAAACTTGAAGGGAACTGTCTTTAAACAAGAATTATATGTGTTCCAGTAGAGGAAATAGGGAAGAAAAATAACACCTGTTCCTTAAAAATGGAGCTACATAAAATGGAATTATCAAGAAATGGGCAGTTTGGGAACATAACACTTTTCTATGTAACTTACATAATGTTCTAGTTGCAAATGAGTCCTTTGTTTCTGGGAAGGGCAGATGAGAGAAATTTAATATGAAATGTCTAAGTTTAAGGGTAGAATTTGTCTCCTTGGATCCACTTTTTAAATCTGTCAAACATAGGGTTTGATCCTCAGAAGAAAAACAGATATAGCACTCTGAAGAGAGCATTTTGAGAATGTTTCTTTTAAAAGCAAAGTCCACCTAGCCCTGTGACATAGCTTGGTATTCACAAAATTGCTGTGTAGATTTTGTTAAGTGTGAGATTTCTTTAATCCTTCTCTTTCTGGTATCAGTAGTTCACAGTGATGCGGTTGTCCGTAGTGTATCAACAGCCACTGGTGCTGAAGCTGAAGGCAAGGTGGTAATACAGATACGGCTAAATACACGTGTGGGCGAGGGAGTTCAGCCTGAAGTGTGAGTTATGATGGTTCTACACCACCCAAAGGAAAAGTTGCTTTAGTAGGGCTTACCTGTGTAGCCAAGGGGGCAGATGCAGTCGTAGTGCCCTATCTGGTTGAGGCACGTGGCCCCGTTCATGCAGGGATCTGAGGCACACTCGTTCACTTCCAGGTCGCAGTGCTTGCCCTGGTAGCCCGGGACGCAGTAGCAGGAGTACTCATCCACGCCGTCCCTGCACAGGGCTCCGTTGCGGCACGGCTCGGAGATGCACTCATCCAGATCTCTCTCGCAGAGCGCCCCGGTGTAGCCGGCACTGCAGAGGCAGGTGGGCCCTGCCAGGCTGCTTTGGCAGGTGCCTCCGTGCTCACACGGATTGGTGTCACAGTCCCTGTCAGCTCTCTCACAGGTAGGTCCATCGTACCCGGCGGGGCACTTGCAGGTGAAGCTGAGGTTTCCAGCAGAGCCCAGGCAGGTAGCGTTTTGGAGACAAGGGTTCGAGGAGCAAGGGTTGGAGGTTTTGTTGCAGAGTTCCTCCACATTGTCCATTGATGCATCTGCACAAAGGCAAGGGTCATCTTTATGACCAGCAACACATGTAGAGTTCTTTTGGCAAGAGTTTGACAGGCACCTGGAATCATTCCTCATGCAAAGTGATTCTAGGAAAGAAACACAAAAAATCCTGAGAACTTCCACAGCACTAGGCATAACTAACAGTGAAAGAAGCGTAGTTCTTAACACAACTGTGCTTCAAAACCAGGTCCAATTGCTGGCTCTTGAGAAGAAAACAGGACTGGCAACTGTGTGATGCATTAGCAGACTAATGAATGTAAAATGAAAACAATTATGAAAACTTGAGTAGGTTGTAATTTCCTGTTTTCACCTCTTTCAATAGTCATTATCTGGAGTGACAGGATTGTTTAACACTACATTAAGTGTATAGTTGAGACAGTATTGTTTGTTGTCAACTGATACCCAACTATATGGAACACATTTAGGTATATTTAAGATGTTTGTTTCTTTTTTTTGTTACTAGAGAAAGGAGATGAAGCACTCTTTTTAGTTCAATACCGCTTTTGTGGTGGTACCATTCTTTTGTGGTGGATGTTTTTTGCAGTGGGTTTCACAAGCTAAATTACTCAGATGCAGTTATAGCTCAAATAAACAGTTCAAACCACCAGGCACCTTGATTTTGATTTGCTGATTATAAATAGAAATTTCACAGGTGGACAGCATCTCCACCACAAAGAATCTACCAAACACCTGAGATGCAAACACCTTGAAGGCTGGAGGGACATGGTGAACATATATAGGTGCAGATATATTCCTTACTTCCTTACCCTCTGGGAACTCAACTTCTGTCAGTAATTAAAGGCCACGTGGAGTTGCCTTGTAGCTGTAAAGAATAACAATAGCAAGAGCTACTTCTCACTTCCCAGTCAAGGAGGGTGAGCTGTTACCAGCACTGTTCAGAACCCACCTCTGGGATACACTGAAGCAGCTGCATCTGGGCCAGGACTGTGAAATGAAGCTGAATGTTCCTTTAGGAGAGAAGGCAATTTGTAAGAGAGAGACTCATGAGCTGGAGCACAAAAGTTGCATAAAATTATCTGTATGTAAGTACTGTAAAATCTTTTATTATAATTATTATTAGTTTTATACTTTTAATCTGGAGTTTTGTTTGGATATATGAAGGGTATGTGTCTTCTACAGCAGCAGAATAGTGAGTGTTTGTGCAAACAGGGTATTGTGGATGAGCTGAACTTCTCAGAGGAATTCAGACCCAGCTACCAGCAGTCTCTCATTTCTTCCCCGTCCTTGAACTGAGGTTTGGGAGAGCAGATACAGTAGAGAGATGGAGATAGGGCACTTAAAGAGAAATGGTGAGCAGAGATGGAGACTCCAACAACTGGAGGTAGACCAGTGCTGCTAAAGGCCTGGGACAGATCCCTGGAAAAGAGAGAGGCTACGGTGGTCACCTGAGGATAGCAGCCAACCAACCAACCACAGGGGAGCGTCAGAGAACACAAACTGACTGGTCGTGGTGTGTTTCCATAGTGTGCATGTTGATATATAATACAAGTTAATCTGCTTTTCTCCTAGGAGGGAGATGTGGAAGAAGACAGTATCAGAAGGCTTAACTAGCTTAGGAAAGGCTGCTTGTGTAGGTTTGAAACAAGGATAATAAATGGAAGGGTTGAAAAATTATCTGTGCATGACTGTTGTGCTTTCTGACTTGAGGTGTACACAGAAACAGCAGTGCCTCTGAGAATTAGAAGCACCAGTCTGAATAAACTTGATGTTCATGAATAGGTACTTTTACTGAGCCAAATGACTAATTAATACTTGTTTGAACAAGGGGAATAGAGATTTGTGTAGTAACAGTGATAGCAACAATGACACCATGATTTAAAACCAACAGTGGTCTTAAGGATTACACAGAAAGCAAGCTAAACATTGATTGGCAGGAGGAGAGCTGCAGTGTTACCTCATGTTCACTGAAGGAAAACAGGACAAAAATAGCACTTTTGGATTAGTCTGCCTTAAAAATGACCATCCCTAAGTCTGTTAATAATCAGTTTTGGGAGAAGGTATTCATCCTGATGCAGTGTTGGTTGCACTTGCTCCAGCTCAGAGCTCTCACTGAATGCAAAAATTCAAGACATTGGTCACAGGTACTGACTGCTGTACATCACCTGCACCACTGTCAGCAGCAATTCAGACCCTTCTCTTCCTCAGCACAGTCTCATGTATGTTCTGATGTCCTGGTTTACATAATGTTGTGCTTTACCCATGCATTTAGGTTTTTTCTTTTGCCTGGATAATACAGAGCTTACTGCAATCTATTAATTACAGTTCAAATGAGCAAAACTGTGTTACTTAGGAACTTCTGCATCCTGCATTTTCCTTGCACAACTTTAGAGAGCTTCCCTTTCAGTCTGTGTACCTACTTAGAATTCATTAAAGTGCATGTTTGGGGAAACATTGCAAATTTGAAGAAATTAATTATGATCAAGTTAAAATGTTGTCTAACCGTTTTACTGTGTAAGCTACAAGAGGTGAGGTCAATCATTCGAGTGCTTTCTTACACAGGACCACGGTGACATGAGAAGCAATTTATTTAATTATTACTGCTTTTCCAGAGATAATTGCATGCAACAGACTCTGTTATAATGACTGCGTGAGGACATGATATGTTTGCCAGTCTGCAGTTTTGATACCATGAATAGCTGTGAGCACTGGTTAAAAAGCTTCATAGCAGGCAGTAAGAGTAGAGGGAAAATGAGGGAAGGGGAAAGACAGCTCTAAAAGTACTGTCTGTATGTAGTGAAGGCAACCAGTTTGTCTCCAGGGTGACATCACTATAGGAAAAACACAAAACAGAAAACCTTTTCTGGATTTTTTTAAGTAATATTTTAATTTCAACCTTTGGAGCTTTTATAAAATGAATTTCTTATGCAGAAATTGCCAACAGACAATTCAATAAATCCAATACTCTCTAGAGGATACTCTTGTCTGATTTGTCAACAAGTTATAGTGAAAGAGCAACGTTCTTAGTGCTCTGTCTTTATTCTAGTGCACTGTGCCATGGTTTTTATTATTGGTATAGTTTTTGAGGAACACAGGAGTTCTGAAGGTCTCAGCAGAGATGTAACCATGCCAAGTTTAAGCTTAGTTGTGGTTTTAAGGCTGGGAACAAGAGTTTAAGGTCCTATAGGACCTTTAAGGGTACTCTACTGCAGTTTGTCTTAGCAGCAAATCTGCATCTCAAGAAGCTGATCATCAAAGGTATGCAGTTATCACACCATGGTTATCAAATGGTATGCACTTCACCTGGACATTTCCATGACATTTTCTTTTTTTTTTTTTTAATGAATGATGTGAGTGCTTCAGCTAATCCTTGGATTCTGGACTGCTAGTTCAAGCACCATTTTCCACCTGTTTCAGGTAAATTATTTGCACTACCTTCCTTGCTGCCCTGTGGCAAAGGAGTTTCCCTGCTGCTCTGGAGTGATATGGATGGATGGATTTGGGAACCTCCTGAGCTGAGAGCTGCATGGATGGAGAATGAAGAGTATGGCAGGTGGAAGCTCCTGCATGCCCTGTGATGCAATGGGATGATGCAAAGACTCAGTTTAAGCAGATGCCTAAAGAATATTCTCTTCTGCATTCACAGAAAGAGCTGCAGAGGGACAGAAATGTTTCAGTGGAGTTTGGTTTTTGGCCAGGTTGTGGAAGGATAACCAGGAAAAGCCTCATGCTCTACCTCAGATGTGCAGAGGAGTCGTTTTTCATTCCTAAGCAATTAAGGTCACTTCAGCAGTGACTTGTTCTGACAGAGTCTTAAAACTTGTATGTAATGTTAGGAGAAATAGAAACACAATGCTGATTGCTTTAGATTTACACTGACTGACACTTGAGGTAATTATCAGTCTCTTTATAAACAGTGGTACATTAATCTAATTACGAGAGGATTTAGTGCCAAGCGTTTTGCCCCATGGTTAAATCCTTGAGATGCAGATGAGATGGTTGGCAGTGAAATTCTTTGCAGTAAAGCTTGCCATCTACTGGCACATCATCCATACTACCAGAAACATGGCCATACTTGCAGCTATTACAGGAACTGGCACAAATAACTTAATATAAGAAATGCCAAGAAAAACACATTTTAGCTTTATTTTTTGGGGGTTTTTTTTGGTTGGTTTTTTTTTTTTTTCTCTTGGTTAAGATTATTTAATTTCATTGAAGTGATCCTGTTAGTGTATGAATAATTGAGCTTATACAGCTAATCACCACTAAAAATGCATGATTTTGGCTGGTAAAGGTTTCTGAATTATCAGAAACTACTGTAGTGATACAAAACAATTTTAATGATGATAGAAATGCATGGCAATGAGGATAGAAGGCAAAAATTGAATTAGGGAAAAGTTATCATAAACAAGGCAGGGATTTTGAAATGGCCAAAGCATTTTGGCACAGATAATCTGATTGTTTAAAGCAGGTTATTTTGAAAAGCTCATCCGCATATCTTTCCTGCCAATTTTGAGGGTTTTCTTAGATCCTGTTTAAATCAGAGATTTACTGAGTTCATGCCCATTTTTCAAAATATTTTTCTAAGTTAAGTTGATAAGATCAAAAGTAAAGAGAATTGATGATCCCAGATTCTGACAATTAGCAATCTCAGCCATTCAAAGCCCCCAGATAAATCCTTCACAATCTGTTTTGGGTTCTTTGTGTCAGAAATGTCCTTTAGCAAAGGCTTGTTCTTTTAGGACACGACTCTTCCTGCGAGTTGGTGAAATATTATAATCAGTGGCAGCATTTAAAATTAAATTTCAATCACTGCTAATCATGCTGTTATGCACCAGAGTTCACTTGGCTGTGGCCATGCCTGCACTTTGCTAATCATCCCATCATGTCTGAAGGCTGCTTGTAATTTGCAGTGCTGTTCTTCAAATGTGGCTTCTGACCCTGAAGGAGGACTCTGAGCTTCACAGAAGCCCTCAACACTAACAACTTCAGAATCTTTTACATATGCTGCAATATTTTCTGACCTTCTTAACAGAGCCAGTCTATTTTCTAGGGTGAAAAAAAATCTATGATAAGATAGAGAACTTCTTGATACCCATATAGTCATCATCACTGATGATTTCACTGTACTTTGAGGACTTTTTTCCTTTTATTTTTTTAACAAAGAGTTATTACTTTACACATTTGAATTAAAACTAGGAAGCTACACCAGCCAGTGCAGATAAAGCAGTTCACAACAAAACCTGGCTTTTTGCTAAGTCACACATTTGGGGGGAAAATGGATAGCAAAAAACCCTGGTCTGTGAGTTGAGAGTTTAAATTTTAAAAATAATCTTAAGGAAAGAAGGATTGAATTGCAATAGCAAGATGTTTGGGTCTATATAAAAAAACCTAATTTCAACATCAGAAAATGTGTTACCTGTGAGGTGGTTTTTTTTTTTTT
>VZUA01023151.1:0-13359 GCA_013401035.1 Horornis vulcanius | reverse complement strand
TTTTTGTTTGGTTGTTGCTGTTGTTGTTTGTTTGTTTTTTGTTTTGGGTTTGTTATTTTAATTTGTTGGAGTGGCATATATAATTGACATCTTGGTGGTGGTCAGTCACTAGAAAGAAAATTAGATCACAAATGAAGCAACCACTGCTTCTGTTAGTGCTGTTACTTCAGTCTGGATTCTGTTGAATCAAAAGCAGCACACAGCATTTGTTCACAGCTAAAGGCTTACATTGTCATCAAATCAGCTCACCAAAAGAGTCACAGGATAACATGATTCTAGCAAGGGTTTAGATAGCCCAGTGGCTGGAGTCAGAAACATGAACCTTCAATGTTCGTGCTCATTACTTGTTTGAAACCTGCCCTTGGGATTTTAAAACAAGTGTGTGAATCTGTGTCACTGAAATATCAAGCTCTGTTACTATACTGAGATCTTGAAATAATTATCATTTAACTGGAAATATTAAAATATTGCCCAAGGCATTTACTGCTGCGTTGAGGAGCTGTGGCTTTGGTGTAACTAATCCTCTCTCCATTTATCTGCAGTGCACCGTGCCACAAAAAATCCAGTTCATCACTATGACGATACCTTCCCTGCAAAGACAGCCTTAGAAAGTTGTGGGTGTGCAGATAGATGTTCAATCATGATGTATCATGAAGANGCATAACCAGCAGGGACAGAGATTGGGATCAGGTACCTTTACCATGGACTGAAAGGCAAAGATGTCACTCCTGCTTCAGTATTTGGCAGATGGGGAAGGGAAGGAAAGGACAGGAAACCATATTCTGGATAAAACAGAGCCAGGTAAGGGGCTATCTTAGCCCTCAAAATAGCTTTTCCATGTAAACAAATAATTTATTTCAGTTTTTCCACACAGTCTCAAACTTTCTAAGTATTGCACTAGTAAAATTTTACCCTTTTCCATCTCCCAATACATTTGTATTACCATCTTAATTATTCATTGTAATGAGCAGTTTGTAGTTACTGTGGTGCCATTTGTCCTTTGCAAACTTCACCTGTGAGTAAATCACCAGCCCCCAGACCCTACCTGCTCTATCCACAGCTGGAAACATTATTACTCAATCTGCTCAATAGAAAATCCTACTTTAGGAAGGGATGATCAAACTTTTGCCAAACAAGCAAGCACTTGTTGTGTCTGCAAATACTGTGGTCATAAAGAGTTAATCCTGAATCTTTAACTTCAGTTGTGTGTCCAAAACATCTTAGCATGTTGTTATAGAAACCACTTTCAGGCTTTAAATCTTGAGTCACCTTTATTACCATAGTAACCAGCACCACACACAGGCAGGAAAGAAACAGGGCAGATACACAAATATTCCATTGCTATCAAAAAAGCCAAATTTGGTTTTAGGTACATTTGTATCAGCAAAATCAAGGAAAGTAAATTAACTTATTTTCTGAAGAGAAGGTATGGTATATTAGTGTAAGAATAACAATGGAATAGCATTAACATTTTAAAATGTTGTTTAGGCAACACTTTAAGATTAAAGCTATTTGTAATTGAAACTGCAGAACTGGTTATTAAACCAATGCCTCCATTTCACTTTTCCATAAACTTTTTTGTTCACACTGACTTGCTGCTGGTTCCTGAGGATAAAGGCAGTTACTGCTGGCTGTTGTTGTCCATCACTGTCTTTTTACATTTACGCCACCCCAGACTCCCTTACCCCATGAGCACTGCAGCAGCAGCCCTTACAACACCCACTGACTGCACTGAGCACCACAGCAATGGCACCAGCTGTCCCAAATAAACAAAGAAAAATGAGGTAAATGCCTTCTTTACTTTTAAATGTAAATAATTTTTGGCTTTCACTTTAATTGGCGTCACAGTTGGTGTTTGTGCTGGGAACAGGAGGAGAATCAGGCTCAGGAGTTCAACAGGGCTCTTATGCATTGAATTTGGAGGATTTTTGGTTCAATTGGCCATCAAGGCACAGTGCTACTAGCAATGCAAACAGACTGGTTTCTAATGAGAATGAAAGATTTTATGCTCTGCTTCTTTACCTTTATGTTTACCACTGCAGTTTAAGGTGGTAGTGTACAGTGATCATCCTGCTTTTACTGTGCACAGATATTTTTGTTTGTCTAAGACGTAGAATGGTGGCTGATCAGGCCAGGAGGCAGCTGATACCCATTGCAATAAATGATGTGGACACAGATATAGAAACTGAATTGATTTCTGCTGTGCAGTCCTTGCTACTGTACACATGCTCTCTGAATGTAGCTCTCCCCTTTAAGAGTTTCATTATATTTGTCCTCATTTTTGTCTTCTAAGTCTGCAGAAGAGAAGCAACATGAGTATAATGAGGTATTCCTTATCCCTCTAGAAGTGCTGAATTTTTTATTTTTTTTTTTAGTTGAGGTCACACAGCAGAACTTATTCTTAATAGTACAGAACAGGACCCGTCCACCCAGGGACGTAGAAGATAAATAGACAGGTGAGCAGCAACTGCAATACATGTTAGTGGAAGCTGTGGGCCAGCTTCAAACTAGCTCTTCAGAGGTAAAGAACATAGAAAATTTATTTTGCTCAAAATCTGAAGCAATTCTATTTAGGTAATAAGCTTGATTGCTAATAGGAAAAATTTGATGATTTTGTGGGTTAAATGTCTTTGTCCCAAGGATTCAATCAATACCTTTCCTGCCTGAACTGCTCTTAAGGTTTCATTAAAGCTGGGGACATCCTCAGCATGTAACTCAGGATACAGAGCCACGTGTGTAAAGATCTCTCCTGTGAGATCAAAGGTTTTGCCAGAAATAAAGAGAGAAAACCTTAGTGGATTAGTTAGGGGTGTGAATTGTGTCTTACACTGTAAAATGTTAATCCTGGATTGCCTTTGGTGAGGTTTCTTGGCAGGCCTAGATGAACTTGTTTGGATGGGTGGATTTGTGGTGCCGTTGTGACAGGTGTTGCTCCTGCCTTCCTCCCTAAAGCCACAAGCATCTACATCAAGTCTTGTAAAATTAATGGAAGCTCAATCTGCTGTTTGTAAACTCGGTATCAGAACACACTGAGGGGTGCAAGTGGTGCTGGGGAAGAGTAAAGATGAAAGCAATGCTTGCAGTTGGGAAGATACCAGCTGTATTTGCAGCTGTGCTAGAAAGCAAGGCTGAAGTGTACACCTGGGAAGTGGATGCCTGGCAGAATAACAAGGGAAAGGGTGCCAGAGCTGGAAAGGGTTGCAGAAAGACCAAAGCATGGTCTCCTTCTCTGCATCGGGGGGGATTTTCAGGAACACAGAGGGAACAACACAGCATAAAACTGTCAGTTTGTGAGTTTGGGTGAAATCCAGTTGCTTCTGCTTCTGCATAAATTCTAAATAGTGGAAAATAAGGAGCAAAGGAGCAGTTTATCTCTTGAAGAGGCCAAATCTCACCTTGAGAGATACAAGGTCTCACAGCTTCTCCAGAGTCTGGATAGTTTAAGGCATTTTTGTAAGACAGAGACCTCTAGCTGCCACTAAGATCCTGGCTTCTCCTGAATGTAGCTTCAGGAAGGAGCTGAGGGTTTGGCTGAGCTGGGGATGCTGCCCCTCCAGAACACCAGCTGCTGCTGACTTGCAGCACAGAGGTTTGGTTTAGGTGAGAACATGCAAGCAGCCAAGCTCCCACTGTGCTCAGCCACTAACACAGGAGAGAAAAAGCACTCAGAAATGCTGCCAAATGCTGCTAAGGATCCCTCCAGTAGAGGGGCTAAAAACTGAGGGGCTGTCAACAAAATTGATTTCATGTCCAAATTCTGTGTCCATGTGTTGTTTGCATTTGAAAGGCATTTGTAAGGCATCCTCTTCAGTCTCCTTTAGTAGTGGTTCTGCCATTCATGACTTCTTTCCTTTTTTAATGTGAAAAGAGCATGAATCAGTGATTCTGACAATACCGTGGCACATAAAGATGCTGTGATTTTAAAATGTAGCCTCAAAGGTCTGTAATACTGACCCAGGTACAATTTTTTTCTGTGAGTCATAACTGGATAAGCTTAAAGCCCTGATGGTTAGAAATGCATCATAGCAGCCTGTAGCATGGAGCAACTTGTTTAAAGTCTCTGGGTGCAAAGCCATGTTCTGGTGTGTGCAGATGTTGAGATTGCCTGCAGTGGGCTCTCAGTAACACAACTGAGGACTAGATGTTCCTGATGACATCAAATTGCAGCATATCAGAGTCATGATGCTGCTTCTCTCGTCTCCCCAGACTTAAAAAAAGTAATCATCCCTGTGACAGATCAGTATTATGTGGCTGGAAATGCAGTGCATTGTGCTTTAACTGCCACAGGACTCAGAAGAAAGCTTCAGCCTGGCTACAATGGGCAGTAAGTACAGAGGAAGCAAGGCCATGCTTTTCCAGCATGAACTTTGTAGAAGAGTTCACATTCCAGCCCTTTCTGTAATGTGCTAAATTATTTTCAATAGAAATCACCTACAATTAGCTCTGCATGAACTAATTACCAACTGGGATTTCAAGATGGCTTTGGGGAAAGTTGCAGCTCCTGTGTTTTGGGACAGGCTGGAGTGTCACGGGGAACTGGCACAACCCGAATTTCCTCAGCTGTCCTGCTGAGCCCCTGTGCTGAGGGCAGCTTCCCCTCAGAGCCAAGGGCATAACACATTGTGATGTGATCGTGAGCTGCACAAATTGCCTCCCCCGAATTCATACAGACAGAAATAGTCCCAGGCCCAGCAGAAGGATATTACCATGTGAACTGCAGAGGGCTGGCCTTTTGAACACTAGTTCCAGTGACCCGTGAAAGTGAACACAGTCATGGCTCTGACACAAAATCTGTCACAGCTTTCCTGACCTGCAGACTGTATTGTAGCATCCTAAAAACTCTACTGACTTGTAACAGAGCACGAATAAATTTGTTTCATGGTTTTATCACTTTTTATTTCCAGAGTGGGCTCAGAAGCGCTGAGGAGGAGTGACTGACCCAAAAGAAAAGTAGGTATTGAAAACCCACTATAAAATTAGGGATACCTTTATTTTAAACCTTTTCAAGATGCTTCACTGTAGAAGTAAAACAAAACCATAATAGTCACCAGCATTACGGTATGCCCAAGAACCTTCTGTGGGGAATATGCTAAGAAATAAGTCTTCCATATTAGAAGACTATCACTAAAAGTCAAATTGTTGAAGCTTAATGTGATGGTGTGCTTTGGAATAAAAACACCTGCCACTAGGGCATTAAAGATCTGCTACAAGTGAAGAGGTATCCAGCAAGCCTTTATCAAAATTAGATCAGTGCCATTTCTGCCAGTAAAATGATAAAAAAATTTAAACCATGAATAAATGAATGAAAGTTTATTCACCAGTACTAGTCAGTATAGTAGAGTAATTACTTAAAGGCTTTTTAAATTTCTATTTCCCCATTAATAGTCTCCTTTATTTTCTCTGTCTATGTAATGTATGAAAGAGGTAGATCTAATTCCTCATCTCTCATTCCTTTCCTAGTTCTCCCTTCCCTGCCTTAGGTTTTTTTCCATGCATTCTCCTTCTCTTCCCCTGAGGCCTGATCCAAAGCAGACTTGGATTTCCAGGGCAGGGATGGGAAATTACAGTAAGTTTGTGTGGCTGGTGAGTGAGCCCGCAGTAATTGTGGCCCCAGGACACAATGTCAGCGGTGGCACCAGCTCCACAGGGTAACACAGATGCCTCTGTGCTCTGCTGAAGTGCTCACACTCCTCAGGATGATCCAGAGAACAATGATGCTGCTCTGGTCTGCTGTTCCCCTGGATATAAGATTTAGCCATCCTGTTGTAGTGACAGGGGTTTTGTTTCACACAGATCTGCTCCAAAGACACAGGGGGAGCTCTGGGTGATGGTGGTGCTGTGGCTGGGGAGTGGATCAGCAAGCAGGAGCATGGAACTAAAGCTTCCACAGCTTGACATTCAGGTTACTTATTTAGCTTACTCTATCTCAAGAAACTTTGGTGCCATACAATGATTAAAACCCAAAAGGAATACCCTGTTTGGGGGGAAGGGGCCTTCCTCACAATACCAGTCCAGACCTGCCAGTACAGGGTACATTACAGGGCAGCATCCTGCCCTGCTTTATATTAAATTATGCTAAATAAATAAAGGAAATCTATGTGACAGTAAGGGTCTGTCCAGGAAAAAAAAACTAAGAAAGATTTCATGGCAATAATGAATAAGTGATAAATATCTAGTGATTATCTTGCTGGGAGCATTTTTTTTTTTTTTCATGGAGAGATCTATGATGGGGCTTGTTTTATGACCCCGAAGGGCATCACACATCATAGAGTGCTAAGAGGCTGCAGGACAGATTGAGAAGTAGTTCTCAGTACTTAATACCTAGGGATCCTCAAAAGCCATTCCCTCTTAGGATCACATTTCCTTTGATCACTGGGGTTATTAATTATAGATATCTTGAACAGAATAAGGCACTGTTACTGTACTCCTCAAACAGTGTCTCATTTAAAAGGAACAAAATATTGTACTTAATTAGGGGTTCAGCTGTGGTGTCTTTCCAAGGCACTTTGGTATTGATTTGACCATGATAGCCTACTGTAGCAAATATTATGACATTAATAATAATGAAGGGAGCTTGTAGACATAAAAGTGTAGCTAGGAAGCACCAAAATATTTGTCATTTGGCTTGCCAGAGCAGTTGGAGTATAACCATTCAATACAGCATTTAGAATAAATGCTATATTCTATGGTTCAGAAGTGCCTGCACTTCTGTGGAGACCTTTCCTTTGTGCCATTTTCTTAATTGTATCAAGACCATGCTTCATCAAGTGAATTCAGGCAGAAGCATTTGAAGCTTAATTTTCTCTCTGGATAAATGGAAGCATATTGTTTCTGCCTTGACTCTTCAGGCTAATTTTGCCTCTGTTCTGTTTTTGTCTTACCTGTGCTTTGGTCATCATGATTAAACATATAAAATTAGCTATAAAGTTAACCAGGTGAGCATCGATCTGCATATGTGAATGTTCACTTTACTCTTAGCATGTGTTGGTTCATCCTTGTCATCAAAAAATTGTATTAATTGACTGAGAGAGGTTTATTTCTTTAAGTTCTGGTCTCATAAGAAGCTCTCACTAACACTTCCTTCACACTGCAATCTTCAAGATGTGTGGCAGAGATATATTCAGGGTTTACTGAATTGCATTCACGGGTTACCTCTCAGAGAGCTGAGGGTTTTGCTCCCCAGCCGTGTGGGTCACATTCCTGTTGGGGTGGATATGCAGAGGCAGGGGCAGGTCTGTCAGCAGGTTGCAAATTAGCACCTCCAGGCCCCTGGCTTAGGGACCTGGAGGGGGATTGGGCTAAGGTCTCATGTTGCCCTGGAGCCCAAGCCTGTGCCACCTCATTTGGCTGTTGGATGCCAGGATGGCCCTGCAGTTTGGGAGGTGTTAGAGAAGAGCCTCTCTCTGTGAGGAGAGGGGCAGTGCCTGTCCACCAGCCCTGCTGTCCCCAGGGCCTCTGAGGCAAAGGGATCAAGCTTAAGATGGCTTCCCTCCCTAATTCATTTAGGGAGAAGACAGCAATCTGCAGTAATGGAGGAGGAAAGGGGAAAAGATGCTCCTCTGGAGAAGCAGTGCTTGTGTGACCTCCAGGGAACACCACAGGTGCCCTACGGAGAAGGGTTGATGGCTGCTGCTTTACAAGGGATGAGCTTTATCTGCACTTTTCAGGTAAGATGTGGCTTGTATGTATGTCAAGATAGTATAAAGTAGTTTTTTAGGTAAATTTTTAATTACCTAGGTGTTCTTGAAACTAGTAAGAATTTGAACTAGTATCAAAACTATATGTGCAGGGATTTCTTTTCTAAAATAATCAAATGAACAAACCACAAAATAAAATCTATCAACCCTCCCCACATGGTTCCTGATGATCAGAATTCCTACTCAAATCAACAGTAATTTTGTCAAATTCTTGAACCACAAAGCTTAACTGTCAAGTATAGCACTTTAGTATGTCCATACTATACCCAGTTAAGGAGTTGATCAGAAGTTTAATTCAAGCAGAGAAATAGATATTAACTTACCCCACTTGTGCTCGTTTTTTTTAACCTGTTACCACAACATTTGGCATTTGTCAGACTGATTGCAATGCTTTCTTTCTAGGCTCCTCTCTTCTAATTTGTGAGCCAACAAAACAAAATTCTGTTTTATTATTAGCAAAGGGAACTAAAGCTCCAACTAACCTGATTTCTTTTTTTTCTGTGGCCATATTTCTTTTCTGGTTGCCTCCAAAAGGGATCCCAATTTGAATGGCATACTTGGGAGAAAGTGCAGCTGGAGAGTTCCAAAGCAGCATTTCACAGTAATTCAGCCTCCCTGCTCCCCAGGAGGTGGGCTGAAGTAGTTCCCATAATGTACCTGAACTCATGGCAATAAGAGGGATTGTTATCTAGGAACCTCTGAATTTCAGGTACAGAATCTGTAACTGCCAATTGACTTTGAGGTGACTTTTGCCAGCCTTGGCTGAAGACTTGCTTAAATCAGCTTTTTACTAAAAACCCACTAGGAATGTGTTCTAGAAAAAGCAAAATCTTGTTTTCACTAGCCTGTAAATCTTCACAGTTCCTCAACAATTTTCATAACACTTTTCCTTTTTCTTCTCCGCATTGTCATGGCTGTTTGCTGCAGTGATTGAGTTTTCTTAACTGTCAGAACAATGTCAAGACAATGTGAAGACAGTGTCAAGGCAAATATAGAAGGGTGACAGTGTGAAGGAGAGGAAGAGAAAAGAGCTGTCAGTACTCAGAGTGCTCTCTAGAGAAAATATTTCCCTGATAGAACCATTGTCACCATGCGCTGAGCAAGAGAGAATAAAGTGGAGGGAATTAAGTTACTGCACTAGGAACGTGTCTGGGTGACAACTTGGAGGTACAGAAGAACTTAGAAAAGCAGTTTATGGGGATGTCTTTTGTCCATTACTCTTGTCCCATATCATCTCCTAGATGATGCTCCCTGATACTTTTTTTCTCTTTCTAAGCTGTGTGTCTCAGGGAGGAAAGATACTGCATTGCCCACCGAGGGGAAGGTGAAGGGTTTCCTACTTGATGTGATTGCCAGACACTTTATTAGGTGTCATGAGGCAAGACCTCTGCTTGTGGATAGTCAGCACTGAAAGGTGCTGAGTGTCCTGTTCCCAAATCAGTTTGGAGTTGAGGCACAATTTATCTCCACAGTGTATTTGTTTTCTGAAATACCCTTGGAAAGGTGACACTTTGTCATAAGGATGAGCAAAGTACAGAAGTGCAGCTCATCTGGGGCTAAATTCTGGTGCCAAAGCCCTGTATGACAGTTCATCTCTACTGAAGGCTCGTGCAGAGTTAGGTGCCAACCTTTAGAACAATTTTCAGGTTTTAAAATTAGGCACGGGTCTTGCGGAAAATCTGTGAATTTGGTCTTTGTGCATGTGCTGTTGCTTCCTCCTCAGCCTTTAACATGGGGAGAATGAAAGGGTTTTCTACTATTTCTGTCCTTTTTCTGGACATCAGGCTAATTGGATATAAGAAGGTTTAGATGGACATTTTTCAATATATTGCAGTTCTGGAAAAACAGACACCATGTTGTCACTGATTTCTAAATAACATTATAAATCCCACTGGAGAGGTTTAAGGAAAAATTAATCATAAATAGTTCCATAAACTCTACCAAATACTTCAGGGATTATATTTTCAGATAAAAGACTTAAGTGTTAACTATTCAAAATTGAAAAGGCCAATTATTTTCCATATGTTGCATTTACATATTTATTGTAATTTATTTTAAGGAGGTAGCTTGAATAGTTTACAGGTTTTCTTACTTGTTGCATATGAAATAGCTGAACCATAAAAATGCTTGGTTTTCTACCATTATCCTATATCTGGGTTATGCTTATTTGCAATTCATTAAGTATAAAAGCATCAAGCCTGGGTGACCCGTTTAGATGAACTGCAAATTTTATCCCCAGCTGCAGCAGCAATGCTCAAAGGAAGCTGCTTAAACTGATTGTAGCCTGGCTTATGTATCACTGAAGGCTGACTTTTCCCCCTTGCCCAGTTAAGGTTTTTTTAACCTGAAAATAGTCTGCCATTTTGGATTGAGCATCAGCTGGAGAAGAGTGTGTTTCTTGCCTGGGGCTCAGATGCCTCCTCCCATTAGTGTTCACACCTCAGCCATCCTGTGCCTCTAGTAATCGCTGGATGTCTCCAATCCTCACAAAGGAAGGGCTGTGGGATGGCAAGGGAGTGATCTGATCCCTTCAAAAGAGGCAGCTATGAGTGATCAAATTAAAGAAGTGATATGTAAATTCTGACAGTCTGCAATGGAAATTGCACATACAAAAAGTGCCTCCATTTGTTATAAGAGTGAGTAAACAATAATGCCATTTTTAAAAAAAGAAATTCTTGCCATATTACGCATCTCTTAGGCACAAGAAAAATCTGGAAAACTGTATGTGTGTCCTCCTGCTAATACATATCTATATTAATGTGTGTATAACATATGAAGGGAGAAACACAAGATCTAAATTTAGTGATTTGAAGAGGGAGATCACTTGGATTGTGTTCACAGCTCTCTCACTGCAAGCAAGGTATTCACCTTGCCCTTCTCAGCTCAGCATTCTCACCTCTAAAAGTGTCATGTGCCTCCTTGCAGGCTCCGAGCCCCAATCTGCTGATGTGTTGTAAAACACGCAAAATACCTCACAAAGAAAAAGCTGAAATTATTTTCATGGTAGAAATTGTCTCTGCACATTTGCAAGGAAGAGAAAGAATCTAAAAGAAGTCTGTTCCTCCACACTTGTATGACTCTGCTGGGCACAACCACACCTCTAAGGATAACTTTAAAGTCAGCAAATGTCTTTGAGAGAGTCCAAACTGATGTCTAAACTCAAACTCAAGGTATAAGTGTAAGTGCAGGGAGGACAAGTGAGTTTTACGAGGTGAAGTGCTGGACTGACCTTGAACATGAAAGCAGAGCCCTTGGTATTAGCACAGGAAAATGTTAGATTCTAAGACTTCACTTGAGAAGCAGAACTAATTAGAGAAGATTAACAGAAATGAGGCATGTAATAGCTGGAATAGGGCATGACTGCAGTTTGAAAGGCTGAACCACTGGACCTCTCATCGAGGTCAAGATTTTAAAAACACTAGACTTTTTTTTTAAAGGCAAGTGACAAGTTTTGCAGACGTCCCTGTGGTAGCTGAACATTCATTATAGAATTCAAGCTCTGTTCTGCACATAGGAGTTTCCTCTGTGTTAAGACTGTTTTTATCCTTGATGTCTGGATACATTTCTGAGCATGGGGTCTTACTCAGGGCCACATTCACATTCCTAGTACTTTGCAGGGGGTCCTGAAGAGATAGTAACTGAGTCTGCACTACAGTGGTAATACAGTGGAGACTTTTTCTTTGGTGGGTTTTTTTTCTTTTTCAATGACTCTAGTAACTGATTTTTTGTTTGGTTGGTTTTTTTTTTTTTGTTTGTTTGTTTGTTTTTTTCAAAAGGAGCCTGAAATATACATTGCAGTCTCTTCCCTCTTACTTTCCACTTTGCAATTTTTCCTCTCATTAACCACCTTCCAACAAACTCTAAAGACCTTTTATTACTGAATGGTAAAAAATGTCAGAATTGGTGAGACAGCACTTCTCATACACTCCCTGGAGTGACTGCTTCACCAGCATTGTAGTAATGGGATCAGCTGAAACCCAAGTGGTTCACATGGAACAGAAAGTGTTGGAAGGGACTATTGGTGATCATCTAGTCCAAGCCATTGCATCAATTAGAGCAGAAAGCTCAGCACCCATTACCCATGATGTGACTACTTCTCGGAACTTTCTGTAATGATTTAGTGCAAGTTTCTTATTTTTGGAAAGCCAGGTTTACTGTAAGCATGTGTAACCACATGCCTGTGGTTAATGAAAGTGTTGGTGCTCATCAGGGATTGCAGAAAAGAAGCAGTCACCCATGAAGACCTAGAATTCTTTAGGCTGATTCAGAGCCCTTGAATAAAAGATGTGAAGGTTAAAAGACAGGAAAATCCATCTCTCAGCTCTGGGTGTTTGCAGTTATGCTAATAAAAGTAAAGAAAGGGTTCCCCTGTCTGTAGAAATGTTGACACAATATGTCTGAAACTGAAGCACAATTAAATAGCATTGGCAGTTGTTGTGCGAGTGCCCTCTAGAACATGTTTTTATGTTAGACCAAAGAAGAAATTGAGCAATTCAAGATGCAAGAAAATTTGTGATGCTGCTTATCTCTTGCACAAAAAGCTCAGTAAGTGTAATAACAGTCTCCATTTGCTTCTAATAGTATTGAAGAATGCAGTTCCCTCAAAGTTTAGTTTAAGAGCTGGAATATACTAAGCAGAGTAATTGTTGCCAGCCAATCAAAGTATCAATCTCAAATATCTCAAAAGGCCTCATTCTCCACATCCTTGAAAAGAAACCATTCTTGATTACAACCCCTGACTTCCTGGTTTCATAAGCAAAGCCATGCTGGTCCTTGCTGGACATAACCAAAATGAATGGACTTAGGAAGTTAAACCAGAAAAAAAAAAAAAACCAAAACTAAAATCAACACTGCTCAAGGTTCCTTGTGGAGTAGCAGAATTATGGGCATCATATGCCTGTGTGACTGCAGCAAAACCATTGCCAGCTCAGAGGTGTTGGCTGGGGATACAGGAGAGCCACTGTAGGATATTTTCCTCGGTCCCTGAGCAGTGAGAACACTTAGAGAGATCTCTGGGAACACAAAGTGCCTGCATGAATCTGTGGGCAATTCCCCAAACAAATTGAAGGTGGAGTGTTTATGGCTTTAAGGCTGTAATAGAAGCGCTGTAAAAATAGACCTGATTTTGTTCTGCTGTGTGCAGAGAACTACATTTCTCCTTTTTATTCCTTTTTATCATTGCCAGATCATTAAGTCAGTCTGTTTGCTGGAAAGATTTTTATATCCAGATCATTCAAAGATGTTCAGTGTCAATCCTTCCTTCTCCTGTTTAATTCCATTAAAATTTTGCTCCAAACACCTCTCAGTCTTGTCACTTCACTACTGTGGAAAATGGTGGCAGTTCCAAGTTGCCCACTTGTTTTTAGGAAACAAAATATTTTTTGGAAAAAGCCTTTTGAATGTGAAAATGGCAATTGATTTTAGTAACTTTAATCTTCTTGCGCTTTTCCACGAGCTCCAAAATGGGAAGATGTTAGACTAAATTGAATTAGGCATTTAAGACATACTCATGAGAAGACAGAATAGATAGTTCTTGTTATATCAAACTGAGGGGATTTTTACATGGATTGAGGCATGCAAAATGTTCAGTACCATTAGTATTACAACTCGAATTACAAATGTCAGCTGTATTTAATGAGAGAAAAGGGATGGGCTTAGTTAG
>VZUA01023149.1:0-10264 GCA_013401035.1 Horornis vulcanius | reverse complement strand
TTTTTTTTTTTGCTGTTGTTTTATTTGTTAGTTTTTGTTTCGGTTGGATTTTTCTCTCATTTACCTTTAATTCATTATTTTAAAGGGGCTATGGTTTTTGTCAGATGTAATAGGTTGTATCACTTGTAAAATTCAAATAAAATAACCGTGATTGTGTGTGGCATATGGCAAGTACCATGCAAGGCCCTTGACACCTCCAGACTGCTGCCTGGGAGAGGTAGGTGGGTGGATTTCACACCACTGAAATCTACAGCTCTTTGAAAAAGACCGATGTAAAGCTGTTAATGGGCACCTGTGACACCCATATCAAGCAGTGGAAAACAAGAGTGAGGACCTGAATACACAGCCTTTTATGGGCTGAGCTGAAAACACATATGGGCCCTGCAGCTCCATGTTTCACTCCTTCCTATTTTCCCTGAAGATTTTTCATCACAGAACAGTTTTTATTCTGCAGTTGCTAGAATTTTTATATATGACTATCTTAAGAAATACAATTCTCAGTGCATTTTAGCAAGTACTTGGGCTGCTTCATAATAGTAATGTTGTCCAGAAACTGAATTTGGTATATGTTAGTTTCTCTGAAGATGAGGAAGGCATAGATACGGGACTGGTGTTAACGCTGCTGCTGTGGTGTGTGGTTCACAGTGAGAGGTGTAATACCCTGTGTTGGAGTGTCTGGTGTATGAGCTGTGGTACTGCTGGGAGAGACAAGCATTCAGGCACCCAAAGCCTTCTCCAGGTCACTGAAAACTCCTCTCCTCTTTCCAGCTGTCCTAGCTGTCCTGCTAAAAGATGTAACCTCGCTTATAAGCCTTGTTCTGCTTGTATGCCACCACAAAAGGTGACTGCGTGTGGAGAGTGCACTTGGGCTAAGACCCCTCCACAGGCATCATAGGCAGCTTCTGGAGCTGCAGTGCTGTCACCAAATCCACAGTCCTCACTGAACCACTGACACTGTTGTATCTGATGTGGGGTGTGAGAAAATTTATCTTCTTTACTGCATTATGTCCTCCTTTTTCTCACCAGGCTGCTCAGCACGTTTCAGTCGTTATCCCAGTGAGTATACAAATGTTTTACATAAGTAAAGCAGAGACAGGGACTCTGTTCCTCCCCTGGCCAGTGGTTCCTCTTCTGTCTCTGGGTAGGCAGGACTCTGTTTCAGACAGGCATGAACCCACTCTCACTGTGTTTTGAGCAGGACACGTACAGGAGTGTGAGGTGAGGAGGGGAGGGGAGCAACCTGCTTTGCGCTGCTCGACGTGCTTTGCTGGTGGTACTCAGTGAGTTTGGGCTGTATCTGGGTGCTCTCCCCCCAGCCCTGTGAACCCTGCAGGCATTATATAGGATGCTCAGAAATGTTGATGGGCCTATATGTGCCTAAGGCGCTTGGTGCTTCAGGGGCTGGGCTGCAGCAAACTGCAATTTTGAAGACTTTAATTTGTCCATGATTGTCCCTGAAGGTCTGGCACCGATTTATGGATCTTTCTGGCCAAGAAAGTCATCCTCAGCACAGCCCTTCAGGGCACAGGCACTATGATTTGCATACCATTCCCCTCGGGGCAGTGATGAGCAGACAGATAATTGAAGACTGGTGGTGTTTTGAGAAACTGCGGTGAGGAGAGTGTACTTTCATGTAAGCACAGCCTGGTTTGTGGGTGTCCCCCGGCTCATGGGGTAGCAGAGGGCATAGTGGTGCAGCTCCTTGGCAGTCAGTCCTGTGCCTTCTGCAGTTCCACCTGAATGTGAGGAAGAACTTATTTACTGTGAGAGTGGCTGAGCACTGGAACAAGGTGTCCAGAGAGGCTGTGGAGTCTCCTTCTCTGGATATATTCACCATCCTTAGAAATGTGCTCTAGGGAATCCTGTTTGATCAGAGAGGTTAGACTAGATGACCTCCAGTGGTTCCTTCCAGCTTCAACCATTCTCTGAGTCTGCAATAAAAACGTGGTTTAAAGTCCTCTATAGGCAGGAATCAGCTCCACTTGATATGCTGTGCCTCTTTGATTTTGTTAAGACTCAGGGTGTCTTCAGTAAGAAAATTAACTCTTCCCAAGCTCACTCTGGCTGCTGGAAGTTCACTTGGTTTCCCAGTGCTTGTACCTGAGTACACTTGTGGATACTACTTGAATTTCTATGGTTTGTCAACAGGTTTTGTTCCTTGAAATTTGTATTTTGTGCACTCAACTGACTGTTGTTCTTGGCCACAATTATACGTGGATGCTGTGTTTGGGAGGATGAGAGCTCTGAGACATCCTTCACCTTTCTGTCTCTCATGTTGCTGTCACCCCTACTGGAGGCCTTCACCCTGGTCCCCCAGTCACCCAATGCATCAGCATCCAGTGCAAAGCTGACAGCAGTTGCTAAAAAGGCTCATTTTATTAGAGTCCACTCCATCCACTGACTCAGCCAGTATACTTGAATTCTCTGCATTCCTTTTCTCATTAGAAAAACTGCTCAAGAAAAATGAGTTTTATATAAGACTGTAAGTACTGCCTTGCTTATATTAAGTCTATGGAACAGCCTTTGATACCATTTCCCATAGCATTCTTCTGGAGAGATTGGCTATTCCTGAGCTGGATGGGTGCCCTCTTCACTGGATTAAAAAGCTGGCTGGATGGCTGGGCCCAGAGAGTGGTGATAGAGTTAAATCCAGTTAGTGTCCAGTCTCCAAGGCTCAATACTGGGGTCAGTTCTGCTTAGCATCTCTAATGATGATCTGGGACAAGGGGATTGAGGGCACCCTCAGTCAGTTTGTTGCCCAGCAGAAAAGGACCTGGGAATGCTGATCCACAGTGACTGAACACGAGCCAGTGTGTGCCCAGGTAGCCAAGGTGGCCAATGGCACCTGGCCTGGACCACGAACAGTGTGGCCAGCAGGGCACTGACCTGGCACTGGGGCTGATTGCCATGCACCTTGAATCCTGGGGTCAGTTTTGGGCCCCTCACTTTAAAAAGGACATTGAGGGGCTGAAGCATGGCCAGAGGGGGGAAATGGAGCTGGAGAAGGGTCTGGAGCACAGATGAGGAGAAACAGAGAGAGCTGGGGGTGTTTAGCCTGGAGAAAAGGAGGCTCAGGGAAGAACGTATCCCTCTTTAGAACTCTCTGAAGGGAGGCTGTAGGCAGGTGGGGCTTGTCCTCATCTTCCAAGTAACACATAACAGGATGAGACAAAATGGCCTCAGGTTGTACCAAGGGAGGTTTAGACTGGATATTAGGAAAAATTTCTTCACAGAAAATGTTGTCAAGCTGCCCAGGGAATCTGGTGGAGTCACTATCTCTGGAGGTATTTAAAAGACGTTTAGGTGTGCCACTGAGGGACGTGGTTTAGTGGTAGACATGGGGTTGGACTCAGTGATCTTAATGTTTTTTTCCAGTCTAAACGATTCTGTGATTCTGTGACTCTGTGAATGTTTATAACTAGAATTGTCACAGCACGAACGTCCCCTGTGAGGCGCCATCTGGTGCCTCGTTGCAAGCTTTGCATCCCGTGTTAAATAACCATACAAGCCTGAAAAGCCAAAGGCCAATTTTTATGCACAAAAACTGAGGAAGAGGCATTTCATATTCTGACGATCTTGTTAAAAATTCCTTCTTAATGTGTTTCATTTAAGTCTTAAAACTTCCAGTGAATTGCTTAAGTTGTGGGCCAGGAATACATTATTTTAGCTTTAGTCCTTTCTTTTCTGATGAGTAAAATGGCAATTAGTTGCTGAAAAAATTAGTTGCCACTGATCCCAACAGTGAAATTTTTCCTGAACAAAATCATTAGACCTTGTTTATGTTAGTAAGTTCCTTTTGAATCTGTGCAATAGCTTCAGGCACAATCCTTGTGACAAAAAGAACATTGTGCATCTGACTGTGTTCAGTTCAGAGCTACTGGAAAATGCGTCTTACATAACAGATGAAAAAGATTAGCAGCTTCAGAGCCATCATCTATAGTTCTAAAGGACATTACAAAGGAGGTTAATTAATTTAATACACTTGTAACATGGACTAGGAAACATAAAATAAGCTCTTCCATTCATGTAAAATTGTGAAGTTTACAAGCTCCAGAGATGTTACATGAATGGAAAACTGAAAGATATATGTTTAAACCGGTAGAAGTTATTCATAATGCTGTATTTTTTGGTTTTATTTGTTGAGGGTTTTTTTCTGAATGGCCATTTTTAACATATGTAGGAACTTTCTTTCAAAAAAAACTGAGGACTTGTGTGTTAGGAAGATATGCAGGAACAGCAAAGGCCCTGAAATTCAGAGCATCTCAGAGACTTCATGCATTGGACTGGGCCCACAAAATTGACCACCCGATTTGAAAAGTCTGTTTTGCCTGAGTCCCTTGGTGATCCGAAGGTCCTAGCCTGGAGGAGAGCTTGGAGCTGCTGATTTCCATAATTTGCCTCTGAAATAATGAACTTCATTAGTTAAGATATATAGGTAACACCTTTGAGCAATTTTATTTGTGACACTTTAAGTTTGCCTTCTTCTGTGGTCACACACTGATGTACTTACCTAGTGTAAGTTAGGATGAAGTTATTTAACCACAGGATGTACCAGAGGCTAAGGGCAAAGAATTTTTTATAGGAACAGCTAGTAAAACCTTTGATGATTGCTTTTCTTTAGACCTCCATGCACAGCTTTTTGCTACAAAAATAATGCCTATTACAACCTATTTTTTTTTCAGCTCAGCTAGTGATAAAGTGAACATTGGAAGATGGGTCTTGAATTCATAGTCTCAGTTTGTGCAAGGAAAAGGAACACAATGTCCTGGTGTAGGAATTTTCAAGCTAATTACATTGCCTTGAGCCTTGCAATGCAAAGTTGCAGCTGCACAATGGAGCCACTTTCGGTTAAGAAACTGCATAAAAAAGATCAGGTCCTAGCAAAGGCTGGCAGGCTGACACTCGGGCAGCAGAGAAGGGATTTTTAGACTCTGTTCTGTAGAGTTACACCGTGGGGGAGTTATTTCAGCAGGTAAAAGTTACCTCTAAACAAAGTTCAAAATTGTATGTGTTTAATACTGCAAAATATTTTAAAGAAAAGTGTACTGTGTCTTTCAATGCCAGTATAGAATATGGGACAGGTCCCAAGGGAAGCTCAGTCCATCCGAGGGCTTACAAACCTTGACTCTGTCCCTTTAAATGTAATTGTTAGTAAACACTTTCATGAAAGAGGCTTTCATCAGAGAAAAAAAAAAAAAAAAAGTGGCAAACTACAGCGGTAAATAACTTGCCTTGGCAAATAATATTTAAGCCACTGATTTGAACCGTAATTCTGTTCAGCATTATCATTTGCTTTGTAAATAAAAGTGCTTATCCAAACAGGCAAGCTTTCTGTTGTTGATGAAAATGGGGAAATGTGGGGCAGAGGGAACGTGTCACGTCCCTTCCTTTCTGGAAGTCTGGGTTTTCCAGCTATTCAGATGAAACTGCTTGTGTTTCCATCGATATGAGCCTTGTCCCGCCACTGCAGCACGGGAGAACAGAATGGAAAGATGCCCCCCTGCCCCCAGCTCTGGAGGCGCCTCCAGTTTCCAGCGGCCCCTGCCCTGCAGCCAGCGGCGGACTCGGGGAGCCCCGCGGAGATGGAGCCGGGCGCTCCCCAAACGCGCCCGGCCCTGCGGGGCAGCGGGGCCGCCACACCTGACACGGCCGGGCCGCTTCGGGGGCTGGCAGCGGGAGATCCGCATTTCGCAGCCCCCAGCCGGCTTCCCCCCGCTTCTTCTCTGAGCCAGATGGAGACGCATTTGGTTTCTCTTTTAAGCATGTTACTTTTGTGAGGAGAATAAAACGAGCAGGAACAGCTCTTGGCCGCAGCGGCACAAGCGAGCCCTGCTCTGCCAGAGGAAACCACATAAAAGCGCGCGGGTGTGCGTTTGGGGGGAGGGCGCAGCGAGCGATGATGCCTGGAGCTTCTTGCACTCGGAGCTGCGATTTGTGAGTGAAACATGATGAAATCACCCCCTGGACAAATCACACGAGCCTGTCAACCTCACCAGGTGGGATTACGCGTAGCTAATAGCCTGAACTCCCCGAGCAAACAGAGCTCTGCTCTCGCTATAAAAAAAGGCGACGGTGCGGCGTAGGCTTTTCAAGAATTCCCTGGTATGGCTAAGCAGGGCTGCGTCCAGTCGCACCAGGTAGGGGAGGAGAGGAGCGTGTTTGTTTTTAGAGGAGGAGTAGCCCGTCTCTCCTGAATAAGTTCCTACAAAAAGGAGCGTTTCAGCTTCAGAAAGAGATGTTTTATTCATAAACCCCTTCTGGTTTGTGTTACTCTCCAACAGTGACGCTGTCAGCTGCTGCTCCAGTGATGGGAACTGCAGTGCTGGGGAGCTCCAATGTACTGAGGATCAACTCTGCTCTTTAGGCATAATGCTCTTAGTGCAAAAGTTCTGCTTCTTGCACAGTTTGCTTACTTTGCTGTTTTACTTTTGCAGGTTATATCCTTATTTGCTTTTGCCTTTGGAGTAAATGTCTGCATGGGATTTACGACAAACCGATTTAGGAGATCTGAAGAATGGGATGAGGGCCCAGTCTCAGGTACAGTAACAGATATAAATTGTACATCACCATATACCCTTATGTTATGGACTGTGGTTAGAAACCATTCCTAGTCTGTAACAGTAGTTTGCTTGTTCCTTTTCCCTCTAAGATATAGAGAAGAATAAATAACTCGCTGAGCCCAAGTCAGTTGACCTTTGGGACTCACCTATAGGTCTCCTATTTACTTAAACTTTTGCTCTGTGTGCATGTGACTATGGAAAATTTAGCTTATTGTAGGACTGAGCTCTGTCGGTCTCATCAGCTCCTGAAGTTTGCAGTGTTTTGTACTCTGCACCGTTTCCTTCTAGCGCTAAGAGAAACTCCCCGACGGCTTTAAGGGTGGTGGGTTTGTTTTGGTAGCTATTGAAGCGGTTTCTAGAAACTTGATTAATGCTTTCAAGAGGCACTGGTGAGAAAAGCTTTTGGGATTTCTGTGGCTCCTGAGGTCATGCTGGTTTGTGAACAGTAGACGGCAGACATCAGACGGCGAAGAGGGCTGGGAGAGGAGAGCAGGTGTTCGTGCAGATCTGCTGTCACCGAGTCCTCTGCTTTTCTTACGCCTTCTACTGTTTTTTTTTTTTCTTTGGAAGACAGCAAGAACATGCCACAGGAGGAACTGTTATTTGTGTTGTGGGGCGGTATAGCGCTCTGTGAGCTCAAGCATAGTCCAAATGGAAAAATGCATAAACCAGACAACTAGTCTTTTTTTTATTCAAGAAAAAGCAGGCTTGACTTGTGTCTCTGTTGCTTTGGCAGGAGAAAGGAAACTTGCGGTCATTGACTTAGAGCTGGTTAACGTAACTGAAGTGAAAGGGTTTCATTTGCAATGCCTGTCTGTAATGATAGCCTGTGAATTTTAATTATAAAATTGTTTGCCATGGCCAGAGTTTGTTGTGTTCCTGGTAATGTATCTGTGTCCTCCTGTTCCCTCTCTTTGAGGAATTGGTGTCCTAATTACAGCTACTATCAGGGCTGCAGGTCACTGAGTAGAGGCATTTTAGGTAATCAAGAAGATAGTGGCTGTTGCTTTTGACCTTTATAGCAGCAAAAAAAAGTGCCTGAAAAATGATTTTAAAAAAACCTTCTAGAATGTTAACTGTAGAACAGATGTGTAGTGTGTCTAATAGGGATGGGACGGATTTGCATTTCAAGTGTTCAACACCTGAGTGCCAGTTGCTTTTCTTTCACTGGTGGCTGTCTAGGGCAGGGCTCATCTGTTTTTTACTGAAGACTCAGAGGTCTGATGTTGGGGTCCCATTGCAGCTGATCGATGCCAACTCTGCTGAGCCAGCCAGCGCTGTTCAACATCTCCAGGGCTGGGAATAGTAGCTGTGTGCTCCTTCCAATAGCAGGAGGATTAGCTCAGCATTCTAGAAAAGCAGGAAGAAAGACAGGATCTCTTGCAAAGGGCAGGAGATGGGGTACTTTTGGAAATCTATTGAAAATTTGCTCACAGGTGGAATTGACCCAGCACCTGGCATTGAAGTAGTCCAGTCAAAGGTGTGATAATGACAGACAAAAGTAATGGAGGATTTTGTCCATTCTTTGTTTATGTAGCTTGGTTACTTTTATTGCAGGAGAAAAAAATATGATAGCAAAGCATAAAGGAGTATAATCACAGTAAAGTATAGGCAGTAAAAAGCTACACTGGAGATGTGCAGGTTTTTTAGCAAACTGACAGCGCTGTGATCAGAGAACCAACTTAGTCACTCTTAATTGCGTGACTTCCAATTATACTTCATTAGAAGAGTAGTCCAACAAAATATCCAGAGAAAAAGATTGGTATAAATTCTTTTTCAACTTCGTTATTCTTTAGCTTATTTGCTCCCAAGTGTCTTGATGTTGAGAATTAACTATTTTATATTGACAAAATACTTCCTTTACCAAGCATTATTGTAGAAACCAATTTGTTATTTCTCCAGAGAGATGCCATGATTGTAAGCAAATTTTCATTTTCATCTGTCATAGAACTCTGCTGTGAGCCAAAAACATTGTGGTTTTTTTCTAGTGCCTTGCAAATACATACTTTGGCATGCATTTGGTACCACCACAGTGGCTAAAACACCCCTTCTTGTTCTCTTTTTACAGTGTACAGATGTATGTCTTTATACACTTGATATGCTGAATATTTGTACCCAACAAATTATTTATTTGAAATAAATTTTTTACTCAATATTTTAAGAGACAGTAGAGAACCAAAGCTCACATTTTTCCATAACTTTGCCTTTGTAAGTCACTTGCTTTATGAATTTCCTAGCCATCTCTTTAAGCACTTTCAGGGAAAATGGGCTTAGTAATCTCTTGAAGCATGGTTCTTGATCACAGTAGGATAACTTAATGCTTTGGAAGGAGAAACACTGTAATTTTTCTGTCTCTTCTCACTGTAGTTTTTAGCATGCCATTAAAAACGGAGTCATGCTTTTCTTCTGTTGGAACACTTGTAATTTTTCCCTTGCCTGACTCTTCATTTGGATTTAACTCATTGCAAAAATGAAAAGTAAGTTCGTAATAGGAGTATCATCTAGCAGAACTAGTGCTCCACGTGTTTCGTTTAAGTATTTGGTTGTTCCATATGGGATCCAAATGGCAGACTTTTACTAGGTAGTCTTCTTCTTATAATGACTCTGCGTCTATATTGCGTAGTCCTGTTTTAAACACTACTGCAAATAAATGGATTTTATTATTTTTAAACCTTGTAATCAGGCAGAATCAAAAGAAATAGTTCAATATGGCACTTTCTAAGATAAGTATAACACCCTTAGAATAGAAATGTAACAACTTCCTTGAACTGAATCACAAAGGCACTATTGCCCTATTTAGCTTCTCTCTCTAAGCTGTGACATAGAAGACAATTAGATGGTTGTTTTGAACTTCGTGGCAATAAAAGAAATGTATGGAAAACAATGTGAAAAGCTTTGTGTATGAAATAAGGAAGGATCTTCAGGCTGAGGATCCTCTGCCTGCTGCACCATCTGATTGCAGGAGTCGTGGAGGTATGCAAGAATTTTGAAAAGGATTTTAAACTGTCTTAAGTTTGTTCTGGTTTCTGCAAATTTGAAAGTGCTCACCAGGGAGAGAGCTCCTGATGACATATTTTTGAACTATTTTGCATGCACCAGTACCTGTGCCATGGCATTGTGCACGACCTGAAAATCATGGTCTGGCTGCAAAGGCAAGGTCAAGCATGAGGAACAAAGGAGCAATCTTAATGTATTTGGAGAAATTCAGCAAGTTCTCTTTTGTATTGCGATATGGAAAGTGTCGTACATTGATTCAGGGCGTGTGACCTGAATTTGCTAAGTGATATGGGATAATTTGCTACATCATTAATGAGGTAGTTGTCAAGAGATGTGAAAAAATTAGACAAGGTAGGTGGGCTAAACCTTTCTTCCATGAAATGGAAACCCTACTTGCAGTTATAGAAGCTGGAGCTGGAAGGGATGTTGAACAGCCGTTTAGACCTCCATATCCCAAGACCTGGTTGGTTGTTTCAAAGTGTTTCTGACAGATCTTGGCCTAGCCCTTCTTCAAAATCTTCAAGCTCTGAGTCTGCACAGCTTCTGTGGGCTGAACTTCTGTGTTTGTTGGGGTGGTTTCCTGGTATAAATGAGCTGCTTTTTACAACAGCTCATTCCTTGACCTGCAGTTAACTGTCTCTCCAGTAATCTGCAGTCAGATTTACACTGTCTCTTTCCTAAACACATGTTGATGTGCTGGTTTTGGG
>VZUA01023146.1:4500-18725 GCA_013401035.1 Horornis vulcanius | reverse complement strand
TGCCGGCTGAGACCCCTCACGGGTGGAGGGAGGGAAGGAGGGAGAGGCTGGGCCGCTTGCTCTGCTCCCTCTCTGCTCCCACAGGGACCCCTTCGGGCAGGAGCATCCCCCCATTCCCTCCCCTGCCGAACAGGTGCAAGGCGGCCCCCGCCTCTGCTTGGCCGCCGGGCCCCGCGACCTGCCCTCAGGCCGGAGGGCACCCTGCCAGGTGCTGGCTCCGACCGGGCTGCCCAGAAGGGCGGTGGCTGGAACGATGGAAGGGAAATTAATCCGTTTCAGTGGTGGTGTTGTCGATGACAAGGACAAGCGCCCTTGTAAGTGGCACTCGGTGCACGATGGAAGCCCGGTGACCACTGGCTTCTGTGTGCAAGTGGGGTGAGGGATGGCGCGGCCGGTGGTAATGGCAACGCTCTCTTTTGGGTTTGTTGAGGTGCTTCCAAATGGGAAAAAGTCCTTCTAATGTGCTTTTAAAAACTGTTGTATGTTCAGAAGTCAATTTAGAGCATCACAGTCTGAAAAACTGGAAATGTAGAAGCTGAAGAGCCTTTGTAGAGCAAAGAGATGGATAGTATCTGGAAACAAGTTGCCTTTCCAATTATCTCTACCATGGATGTTTGTCTCCTGCCTTCACATCACACTCCTGAAACAAAGGCAATGGCCGGTTTTTCAGAGGCTGTTGTGATATGGCAGATTCTTGGAAGGATTAGTTAGTGAAAATAAACTTTTAATTTTCCTTTTAAGGTCATCTTTTAAAATAATAGCTCCTATATTAAGTTTTGCTACATGAAACTAGTCCCTGTACTAGTAAATTATCCTGCAGTTGCTCTTCAAGGTTGTAATTTACAGGGCCAAGCCCGGGGTGCAACTGCAGCTGCATCAACCTACAGCTGTTCAAAATCAAGCTTTTGCATGTATGTGACAACAGACATCAGGCGGAATAGGAAGGCGAGTTTAGGGAATATACTGGATTCTTTGACTGGGTTGCCTTTGACTGTGTTGCCTTAACTAGGGACAAATCAGTCTGATTTTGAGTCTTTGGGGAGAGAAAAGTGTTGTCAAAATATGTGTAAAACACCTGGTCTTGTAAGCAGTATTATGTGCATAATAGTAAGGGTGTTGTTTATTTTCTATATGATACAAATACCATAAAGAGGAATGCTGAAGTATTTACAGAGATGTAAATGTTCCTTAGAGGAGGTATAGAAAGAGATAAGAAGAAGGCAGAGACATCCTGTCGCAGAAAATTTATTTTGTATTTATTCTTGGGACTATAATATGCAATGTTGCTACCACTGCTGAGGAGTGTCGGATGTACAGTGGCCTGAGTAAACCACATGGGCATGACCTCCTGGAAGAGATCCTAATACACACTGTCCCAATTCCAGCTGTCCATGGCATGTAAGAGCAATATTGGATATCAAGAGTTTCTGGTTCCTATTCTTGGTCTGGACTAAGCTCATTGTCTATTGGCCAGAACTTTGAGCAGCTAGGCTAGCCTAACTTAGTTTTTTAATATTTATTCTCAAGTGTTACAAATAGAAATATGGAAGCTGGTTATATTTATAAGAGTATTGTGGTTTGTGCAGTTTCTGTATTTGCTTGGGAGTTGAAAGGATATGCTGGTTGCCTGCCATTTATGATAAAGGTCACAGTGGCCAATAATAGCTGTGAAGAATATTTACCTGGAGAAAGGGAACTAGAACCCAGGATCACTTGGCTACCATTTGAGGCTAAGGAACTGTCTGTGGCAAAGGTGGCTGCTTTGCTCTACCACTGGCACAGGAAGGTATGATGAGACTGGACTGGACAAAAACTTGAATATCAGTTCAAAACTCAGTTCAACTTGGTACGTTTGGACATTTTTTTTCTAATTCTATTTTTTTTTCCAAACATGAAAAATAAAAACATTAAAGGATACATAAAAGCATAATTGGACAAGCAGTAGTGGTTTTAAACTAAAAGACAGTAGATTTAGATTGAACATAAGGAACAAATCTTTTATGATGAGGGTGGTAAAGCACGGGCATAGGTTATCCAGAGAGAGGGTGGATTTCCTCATCCATGGAAACATTTAAGGTCAGGTTAAGCAACCTGATCTGGTTGAAAATGTCCCTACTCATTGCAGGGAGGTTGGAGTAGAGGAGCTTTAAAAATCCCTTACAACCCAAAGCATTCTATAATGGCAGACCCCTTAACATCCCATAAATAGCTTAAAGATTCTGAAGTCAAAAAACTGATTTGTGGAAACTGTTGGACAGCTTGGGGTATATGTTCTTTGTCTGCTCTTTTCAGAATCAAAGTGTGATCCTAAAATACATATATAACCTACTGGTTTTAAATTTGTGAAAAACAACTTCCTTACTCCCAGACAGAGCAAGAGTTGTCATTTTATCCTTCTCTATTCTCCTTAACAAGACAGGATATGCAGCTGCTCTATTAAAATGCTTGCTTTATTCTCCCCTACAATCTCCTCCTTCACTCTCCCTCACCCCCTTTTCTCTTAATTTTCTTTCCACTTTTTGTTCTTTATGCTTCCTTCTTTACAGTGGCAACTTCCACTGTAAATCTCAGATTGCCTCTTGCTTTTTTTTTTTTTTTTCATTTTTAAACTATTGCTTCCTGTATCATCCCTTAATAGATCCTTCTTTGTTTCTTCCTTCCTTTTCTCTGATGTTGAGTGCACTGTGCCTCACTCTGTCATCTCTTACCTGCACCTGGCAGTGAGCGGCTACATTTGAGCCGAGAGAACTCTCCTGGGAGCAGGCTCTGTTTGGCCAGAGCAGAGTGAGTGAAAGTGGCTGCTCTTGGGGAGCTTTGCCAGAGCTCAGCTCCGGGACACTGACTGGAGGTAGCAGCCATTTAAAATAAAACAGGTAAAATTGTGCAACTGAAGGCAAATACAGAATTTAAATGAAAATCACCGAAAGCAATATAAGCTATTTAGGGCTTAAAATTGGGCCCTAGTATTGACTATTGGATTTACTGCAAAATATCAACTTTTAAAAATATGAAATGAAATTTATACAGATTTAAGCTTAATAAAGAAGTTGACAAGTAATTACTGAAAGAATGAAATGGAGGTAGATTAAATATATATGTATATATGACTGTTTCAGGGAAGCCTGAAAAAGAGGAGAAGAGGACAAATACTGAAGGAGTTGTACCTTAATATGGTTCTTCTGACCTGGCAGTATTAAAACTTTGGAAATTATTCACTGTTTACAACAAAGCTAAGTAACCTGGCAATACAGGAGTATCCTATTTTGGCAAATCTAAATGTTAGCTGTGATGATAGCAATATGTAAAATTAAATTAAGAGATCAGTTAGGCATTTTTCATCTATGTGGTTCCATTTTTTTAAAGATAAGTAGCCCTCAATTAATCTAAAGTGAAGCTGAGTTGAAAAATGTGTTTCTACAATAAATCCTAGGTTTTTTTCAGTACCATAACACTTCATTTTAACCTTCAAGCTAGTTGGAATAGTCACTTTCTGTCAAAAAGACTAGCATGGTTTGTTAGCCACAGGAGGCTTGAAGAGGCTTAAATTGCTTCATAATGAATTGCTTAAAATAAAAATACACTTTATACAATGTTAATTGAATTAGCTTGGCTTATTTGGGCCTTTCTTACATTTGTTTCCTTGGAACTGGCCCAGGTCAAGTAATTCATATACCAGATTGAATTAAGCTCTTGTGTTCTGATTCAGCTGTTGTTACTATCTTTTAACTTCCAGTTATGAGGGAGTTGGTTGCTAGAAACAAAAAAAAAATTCTTCTAGTGGCTAGTTGATCAAAAAGTGTCTTTACATCTTCATTTTCTTTGTTTCTGGAGTGCTTTTCCTTATCCTAATGATTGATCTATCAAGTGAAACTGGCTCCTGGGAAGAGCCAACAGAAACAGTGTGGTCCCTTGCATGTGAATCCTCAAATCATCTGAAAAGCAATAACCCACAAGTAAATAGGGACATAAAGGAGGGGCATGGAATGCCTAGAGCCAGTCCTGTGAGAGGTGGGATAGTTCATAAAATTAAGTATTTCTAATTGCTGTAAGAAAGCAGTTTTGCTGCCTTTAATGATTCAGAGTAGCTCAAACAGGTTAGAACAAGTGCTGAGAAACTCTTAATTACAGCGTTGATTTAGGGCAGGCAGATCATACAGTCCAACATAAACAGAGTGCAGAAAGCAGAGATGTAAATGTTAGAACAACTCACTTTCAACTGCCCTAATTTATCTTTCTCAGCTTTAATCATCTCTCTTTCACGCACAAAGCCGTGCATATTTCATCCTTGGAAAATCAGCCTGCACTTTTATTAAACACTGTTATTTTCACGCTTCTGATTTCAACCATGTATTTCTTTATGAGCATTACTATTTGGTCTGAATAATTAGTATTGTGAATTGCCCAGAATAAATATGCAGAATAACTCATGCACTAGTGCAAAACAGAACACCAAGTGCCAGTGAATGAAATTCTGAAAATTTTACCTGACCTACATTAATGATCACAATATTAATATCTTATGAGAGGAACTCCTGTCAGGCTGTGTATTGATGTGGAGGCTGGAGATGTGTAGATGGTGGGTAGTGAAAGGGAGCAAGGTGAAGTGTGGCATCACCATGTACAGAATAGATGGAATGTTAAATAGTAACATTCACATCTTGATTTTCTTCTGAGTAGCTTATTTTTTGGTAGAATTTTCAGTGTAGTAACAACTCAGTAATGAAAAAGTTATAACTTGAAAATTGGAAAGTATTCAAATAGTACAACTTTTCACCTATGTTATGATTTTGATTTGTTTTAAATGTTCATACTTGACCTATTTGAGTTTCAGAATATATTTAGAACTTATTACGTGATTATTTAATACATTCTTCAGCTGAGCAACGTGATATGATTTCCTTTGTAATAGCTGTAAATTTTATAGCTGGTGTGAGCTTATAATTAATTTCTTATGCTAGGAGTTTGTAAGGGAAGTTTGGAAATACTGGAACTATTTCTTTGTCTAGTAGTTGTTATGAATAGGTGGCTGTTTGATCTGGGCTTCTAAATCAAACTGTATAAAAGCTCATATTTAGCTAGTCACTTTCAGCTCAGTCTGATAGATATTTCCTCAGAGCTGATGATTCAGATTGCAGCAGTTTTCCCTGGGAAGAGGGAGAGTGCACATAATTTTTTTTTTCCTTTCGAGCTCTCTTCCATTCCGGAAGCAGCTAGGAAATGCTGTCTGTAGGTAAGACTTCAAACCCCATGATTCCTTGGGAGAGCATGCGCCGAAGCCTTCCAGTTGTCAAAGTGCTCTTGCCAGACTGGTCGACTATTTGTCATAGACCAAACCTGAAAGAAGAAAATAAATATACTGTCCTTTTGTTGATCTTTAAATACAGAAAATCCAAAGGTAACTGTTCCTTAAACATTTCTGTGTTGGCTGCGTGGGTTTCTGCATGCATATGGAGCTGGTATTGCTATGGGGATATAGGTTTCCTGTACTGGATTGTAAATTTGTACAGATACTTACACCAGCAAATAATCAAGAGTACTGCATACTAGTGCAACATTAGACATTGGCTGGCCTGTCTTTCAAAGTCATTTATTAACCAGTATTTTTTCATTTGGACTGGCTTCATTCATTTAAGGAAGGTCTTGACCTTGACAAGAGGGTTGAACTGTGCAGTGATTTTTGCCTTTAAGAAGCAATATGGATGGGAATATGAATCACAGTCCTTAGGATAAAGTTCAAAACTAGCTAGCTAAGTCAAGGTACATATTTGAAACAACTGCTGTACTTGCCACTATAGATAACCTGGTGACTAACTCATTTAAATATAACTTTATTGACGACAGAATTTTAACATTTCAGCTGCTATGTTTTTCTCTCTAAATGTATTTTTATACTGATAGCTCAGACCCAGGGGAGAGGGATACACATAATCCTTTTCTCTTTCTGATGTGGAGTCATCAGGAGTTTTATCTAGCCTTAGGAGTAATAGTGATGTGGGTAGAAGTGCAGCTAATGGAAAGTTACACACAGAGCTTGGTATATTGTGGTTTACTGCAGTACTGCTTTAAAATGCCTTGCAAGGTTTTCTGCACTCCCAGCAGCAGCAGCAGCTCTGCCTGGAACAGATGCAGTGGTTTACCCTGTCCTTAGGAGCTTAATGTTGTCTCACAGCATGGTCTGCTCAGGAAGCCTTGCTGGTCGCTTTACATATTGGACTGGTAAATCAGGGGGAGCATAAGCAGCAACTTACTACATACCAGAAACCTCTTCTGACATTCATTTTAACTAAAATGTGTGTGCATGCCTCAGAAGATATTAAAAGGAAAGAACAAAAAGTGTAAGATACACCTGGACTATCTGATGTCAGAAAGGACAGTGTCCACAGTTTCATGCTTTGCTTTGTTACATTACAAAAACAATTCTAAAAAATGCAGTCTTTAGGCATGTAAATGTCATATGATTAACTTAATAGCAATGTAGTTAGGTATTCAGCAATGGCTATCTTTGACATAGTTAGTTAAAGTAAGTGATTTGGGGTTCATTTAAAATAAATTGAGATTTAGAATGATCTCCTCAATTGACTAAAAGCCTGCAAAATATGGAGGTTCTTGTGATTTCATACAATTGCTGTTCATTGATGTCTGTATTGTATTAGTAGTATTGGGTCTCAAAATAATAATAAAATTATATGATTTGCCCTGTTTCATATAGAGCACCTTTTCTAGCAGATATAAGCCTCAACCATTCCACATACGTTTCCTTTCTAAAGTATAAACTTATGTATTGATTTAGCAAATAATTTGCATCACTAGTCTTTGTCTTAGCATATAAAGATGATTTTTAACATGCATCATGTCTATATTATAAATATTTCGATTTTTCCTGGTTTTATATTTCATTTCAAAGCATCAGAAGATCATAGTCTAATAATACCTCCCTAGTCTGCTGATTTTGACCTTATGTTTTTCTAATGGACAAATCACAGATGATTTCATATGTATGTGTATAAATAGAGCGGGTATATATATAAATAGAGCGAGTAGATAGCTATACCTTCAAGTAAAGGACTGCTTTGATGTAAAATAGCATTTTACGCGGAGAGATCGTAAGGTCACCGAAGGCAAATCTAACACCCATCGGTGGCTTTGTACACGAAGTGTCTCCGCCCCCCGGCCCCCCTTCCCGGCTGTGCCATCGCCGCCGCTGCCCGGAGCCGGCGCGGGCTGGGCGCAGGAGCGGGCAGGAAGCGATTGTGCGGCGAGGAGCCGCTCCCGTATCAGCGCCAGCGTCCCTGTGCGCTTCGCTCTGATAAACCTCAATCACTGCAAGCTTGCTTGTTAATTAAGGAAAATCGGTACCCGGCTCCTTTAAAGGTCCCCTAATAGAAAAGGGGGTGGAGAAGAGCGAAGACTGGTGTCTTTTTAACCTTGCTGAAGGACGCAGCAGTATTTATTGACGTATGCAAATAACCAGGGGGAGGAGGTGGAGGAGGAGGGTGCTTGGAAAAACAGGAACCAGAATCAGTTTCTCATTGCAGGGTGAGAGCTCTGAGTTCCGGTGTAAGAGAAAAGAGACGTGGCGAAATTGCTGTATATCTCTGCCCTATAAGCACATCTCTCATTTAGACTGAAGGGAAACAAGGCATCAAAAAGGGTGAAGCATCTTAAAAAATATTTTAAGGGCAATCTAGCACGATCAAAGGTTACATATTCCTAAATGGGGGAGGGGGAAGATTACGGGTTTGCCTTGCAATATGCTGTAGCATAGTACTAGCAATAGGACGAGATTTTTGGCTGGCAAATGATTAAAACAGACTGGCTTGTGGTATGAATGACAATGTTAATAATCTGTCTTTGTGGTTTTTTCCCCTACTGTTTCAGCTGCGCAAACCATGCAGGATGATTTACTGATGGACAAAAGCAAAGCCCAGCCCCAGCAGCAGCGGCAGCAGCAGCAGCAGCAAGATCCAAACTCGGCAGAAGCCCCCTCTACACCCATCTCGTCGGAGACACCCAAACCAGAAGACAGCAGTTCAGTGACTAGTATCGGCACATCAGCTCCTTCCCAAAATAGCAAGGAGAAGATGCAGATGGAGTCCCCCATTTTGCCTGGCTTGAGCTTTCACCAGCCTCAACAAGAACCTGCAGCCGGCACCTCCTTGTCTCCCTCGTTTGGCAGCACCTGGTCTACAGGGACCACAAACACAGTGGATGATAGCTTTTTCCAAGGGATTACTCCAGTCAATGGGACAATGCTTTTCCAGAATTTTCCACACCATGTCAACCCTGTATTTGGTGGCACTTTCTCACCTCAGATTGGCCTAGCTCAGACTCAACACCACCAACATCAGCAGCAGCAGCAGCAAGCTCAGCAGCAGCAGCAGCAGCGGAGGTCACCTGTGAGTCCTAATCAGGCACCTTTCGCCCAGAGAAATGCTGCTTACAGCCATCAGCCCATCATGACCAGCAAACCGTCTTCCTCCTCTGCCTCTTCTTCTTCCTCCTCCAGCTGGAATAATCATCAAAACGCAGCTTGGAGTACACCTTCCAACCCTTGGGGTGGGCTGCAGGCTGGTAGGGACCCTCGAAGGGCAGTTGGAGTGGGGGTTGGCGTGGGAGTAGGAGTCGGCGTGCCCTCCCCCCTCAATCCCATTTCACCCCTTAAAAAACCCTTCTCCAGCAATGTCATTGCCCCTCCGAAGTTCCCACGGGCTGCACCCTTAACCCCCAAATCCTGGATGGAAGACAACGCGTTCAGGACGGACAATGGCAACAATCTGTTGCCCTTTCAGGTAAATGACTACACGCACCTTCTGCACGATGACAGCTGTCACAAATTTGTATTTTTTGTGGGGCTGTTTCATGTTACTGTTCTGAGTGGCACCTGCATAACTCTCATTTTCATCATATAGTCACCTTACATGAAAGAAGTGGGGTTGAATCTAGGGAGTGCATACACAAAGATTTCCAATTCTAGCTTAAGGTTTAAAATCTTATTTTTTTGTAACTTGTTATATGTGGAGTATGGGAGTTTTTTGTGGTTTTTTGCTCTTTTTTTTAGCATCGGAAAGGTAGGAGCCTTCATGAAAAACTGGTTCGGCAGACTACATTCCCTTGGTGCCGTGTTAGAATTTTTTTTTTTTTCATGTTCTCCCATATGTGAGAAAGCTGAGATGTTGAAATTGCTGGCTTCAGTTTTCTAACTGGGCTGTTAATTTTAACCAAAGATGCTTCTTGACCTGAAATTCAGTTGATTATTTTATCACCATTGCAATAACTAATTGTCCTTATGTTGTGGTGGGATTTAACGGGGCGTCTGTTCTCATAAGGCATCCGTATGAAAAGCTGTGTACATCTAATACGTACACCCTGCTGTTATATTCACAGTGGACGTTCTGAATACATCTTGAAGCAGCGTGGGTGTGTATGGAAAGAGTGGCGTATCTGTCCTTTCCAGTAAGGAAATGCCTAACACAATTGACATGATTTAGAAATGGCAGGGAGGTATTGTATAAAATAAACCATTTTGTGCTGTTCAGAATATTTGCAGAGAAAAGAGACAATAGGACACGACCTTCAGAGCCATATTGCAATGGAGTCTATTTACTAGCTACATAGCTCTGAAATATTTAAAGCTGCAGTGCCCTTCACTGTTTTTTTTTTAATCTATGACGACAAAGCAGATCAATTGCAGCTGAAACTGGGCCAAATGGAAGATTTGCAATTTTAATGCAGAATGAAACCTGTCATGGTGTGAAATCCATTTTAAGTTCATAAAAAGCAGAGCTTGCACTTGCAGTTATATGTGTACTAGGTGAAGTGAATCTTGGACTTCTTCTAGATTAGCTGTTTTGGTGTCAGACAAGTCAAAATTTTCTGCTTTGAAATACAGTTAAATGATTTATATATGCTTGCTCTTTAGGTATTCGTTTTCTCAAGAAAGTATGGTCTTTCAAACATTTTTAAGTTACCAGTTTGGTAAGAATAGCATTTAGATTGACACTTAGTTTTAGAAACACAGTAAAAAAAAAAAATCAAACAAATGCACCTGCACACCCATTATTTTAGGAGGCCGTTGAAGTAAAATACATGCACTTTCCAGTCCTATTCGAAGAGGACATCTTATACTCAGCCCTGAAATTTCATTTTGCTGCTTCATTCTGTTTAAAGGGAGAGTTGCAATTTTTTTATTGGCTGCCCTAAATGAAGGTGGAGTGGCTTCTGGTGAGCTGCTGGTTAATATCTCTGAAGCACTGAAGGCTGGAGGAAGATTATACTTTAGACACAATAGGCCTGGTGTAAATACTATGTTGCACAGAGCACAGCACCACAAAAGCTAATAGCTTCCAGTCATTTTTTAGGAGTGGGCAATGTGTTTCAATTTACAAGTATTCTTAATTGTCTACATGTAAGACATTACAAATTTTGGTATATTTGAATTAGTAGTGAAAACAACAGTAAATGAACTTACTTCTGTGGTTTGGTTAGTGAGATACATCTTTAACGAATACAGAACTTTATTATAGTGACTGTAAATTGTCACAAATTAAACTGGCAGATATTTATTTACTTGTCATGAGGAGAAAAAAATAGCTAACTGCTTTTAAAGAAAAGTTCTTTTCATTTTGAAATTAAGATTTCAAAAGAACTAAAGTATTAGCCATATGTAAATTTGGAAGCTTTTTTTCCTTTCTGTGAATTTAACCTGGTATTTTCATGTTCAGCTGAGAGCAAATGCTTAGGCTATTCTCAGCACCAGCTGGTATAAGTCTGATTTCAGAGACTCAGAACACTTGTAATTATTTTTTCCTATTAGGTTCCTTTTTTTTTAATACAAGTTGCTGAATTTTGCTTATTAAAAATTGTAATCTAGGTTAATGTTGATTGCTGCTATACTTAAGGAAATGCCAAAAACACCTTGAAACCATACTATTGGTAGGAGGCAACTGTTTAATTGCACTGATAAAAATGAAATTCAAATTAGTCTCAGAGTTTAATATTTGCTGCCAAGGTTCTGGTTGTCTTTTTTCTTCTTCCCCCCCACCCCTAAATTGGGCAATATGTTGACACAGTAAGTTCTGCTTGTCAGCACTATCAAGTAGTTCTGGCAGGTTTATTCATTTACATCTGCCACCCTCCATAACTGTGTGGTTTTGAGCTACTTTAGAAATACCTTCCAGTAAACCTTCTAGCAACACTCTTATGCACATTAGCAAGTTCTTTGTGTTAACCTGTTACTTTATGTTAAGATTATGAGGCTTTCTAAGAAAGAAGAGAACTATTAATAGGTTCACTGATGGAAATAACATCAGGGAGAGCTATTTTGTAGTTCAAGTCTTTGCAGTGATCACAAATTTTGATCACAAAAGATCTGTTACCAAGATTTGTGTTTTGAGTCTATAATATTTGAAGGCAGTTGATACTCAGCTCTTGATATATCTTGTTCTAGGAAAAAATGTTCAATTTGAAAATGTTTCTCTTAAAACATGCATGTAAAGCAATATGCTAGATATTTACATCCCTTAATTTGAGTAGTACTTTAGTGCATCTTGTATGTCAAAACCACTTGGTGTCTGTCCCAAGGAGTTGTGCTGCAGAATATATCAGAAGATTTAAAATACCACTTGGTAGGAATTTTGCATGTATTTGCCTTGTGATTGGTGTGGAAAGGCCACTAAAATGCTTTGATAGAGACTGCATTCTTATAATTACTCAGATAAATTGACCTCAATGTATAAAAAAAATGGAGATACAAAGCTGATAGTTGAAAAAGAGAAGTGATCAGGCTGGAATGAAATGTAATGTGCCAAGTAAGAGTAGGAGATGAGAACATGGGGACAGGTGTGGAACTAGGCCAGATAGGAAATACAAAAACATGGCCAGCTTGTTCTTCTGAATATTCTTTGGCTTCTGAGTGGTTCAGGTGAAGGGTCTCTGACTGTCATGTGGAAGTGGTCGTGTTGTGCTGTCATGTTGGGTGATCCTCAGCTCTGGTATTTGAAGCTGGCATTAACCGATTCTCCCTGGGACGCTGTTCTCCTGGCACTGGCTCAGTTCCATTTTCCAGCAGAGTAGTGGGGCTTGTACAGAACTACTGTCATCTCCTGCCTCTGAGCTGCTCCCACTGTTCTCTTTCCCTTCACTTGTCTCAGGTAAATAGAGTATTTCTTTTGGCTTTTGGCCATGTGAAGATATTGGGACACAGCTTGTAGAGTTAGGAGGATTGATAGTGCCTGAAATAGATCCTTGGAGGCAAGGATAAGAAATTCTCTTTGCAGGGAAGATAGAAAAGGAATTAAATGTTTGCAGACCAATATTCTAATTAAGTATGTCTACCTTGTGGATTTTTAATTATAGCAACACTGTAACAATTTTCCAGAAACTGTGCTGAGTTTTACTGTTTTCCAAGTAATGTTCTTTAGGACCAAAAAATGCATTGCGAGTTTGTGCTCTGAAGATTCTGGCATGCATCAAACCATTCTTGGCAGCTTTACTGATAAATATTTCTCTAGCAGAAATAAATAAGGTGGTGTTTATTGTGTATAAAGATAGTTTTAACGTGCTGTCTTTTGCAGGGAGACTGGGAAAGGATTTCAGGGAGGTGTTTTGATTTGGTGTTTTTTTCCTCATTCTTTTCAGTTGGAATTGGTCTGGACCAGACAAAATTATAAGCTAAATTTGGAAATTTTATATAAATTCAATATTTCATTCTTAAACAAAATGCCAGTTCTAACATGCAGTGTGTTTGTGTTTAAATATAAGTGCGTATATATGTGTAAATATAGAGTTCAAGTATTGGAACATTCATGAGTGTAACAATTAAAGTTTTGTGTTTATGAGTGAAGGAGTTTTACTGGCTAATAAACTCTGGTGACTAACTTTAAAAAACCTTTTTTAAATCTAGAGGGTTTATTTCAGTCAGAAATAGTTGTATGCAATGTAATAAGTCTATTTAAAGATTAATTTTTAAAACACTGTATTTCTTTAGTCTAAATTTGTCATTCTGGGCTCTAGCTTCTTTACAGTTTAGTGGGTAACCACACTTAATGGTGTTACTGTTACCTTAAAATCTATTTCTTAACGTGTAGTCCAGTCTTAATTTTTCTTGCATGATGATGCACAGGCACTGACAGCCTGCAACTTCATGGACAAAAAGAAAAAAAAAGAGAAAAGTACCTAGCTCTGCTTTTATTTCCTACCCCCCACTTCCTTTCTTACATGCTTCTGTTGGTACTACTAGCTAGCACTGTTTGTAGCCAGATTCTGAATACTAAAATGTGGGAGCACATGTTGTGCTATCTCAGTTGTCTTCCAGTGTAACAGATACAAGTAACACATGTTCTAGGTAATTAGTTGTGGAGTATTTTACAATCTTTTGTAAGATTTTAAATTTGATTGAATTGTAAATGTCTGCATTTTTCAAATTAACTAAAACATAGTAATTTTTTTAGTTGGAAAGCACGGAAAAAAAGCACATGGCTGTTTCATATTCAAAGTGTGATGATTGAGCACTTATTGGTTATTGACCAGAGAGTTGATTTTAAGTAACCAATCCGTTAAGCTGTCAGAGTTAGTGAAGGTAGAGCAAAGGTCTGAGTTCAGTAGGCAGCTGATATTCTGATCAACTCCATACAAAGACAGGACTTCCTTAAAAACATTAAAGGTATTAATTTCGAACAGTGAATCAATGATTCTGTCTTAAAGATTTGATAAAGGATTTTTGGAGGAATGGTAGAAGAGAAGGTGAAGGGCATGGAGTTCATTTTGCTATTTTCCTTCTTGGATCATTTCTTCCAGTTTTCATCTTTTTGCCTAGACTGCTTTTTGTGAATGGAATCTAAGAGGAAGAGAGACCTGGAAAAGTGGTATTTTCAGGTTCTGGTGGTTTTCAAGGGAAAAAAAGAGTTTGCTGAGTGAATGATGAATATTTCCATTTGTTAGCAGTTGGTAAAATTGCTCTCCTTTCATTAAGGTCACTCAAGAGTAATTCCTAGCAGACCTGTACTAAGGAGATGCTAAAATATAGCACTATTTAGTTTGAAGTTTGAAAGTGGTCTTAAACCGTACGTGCCTGAATTTTGCTTCTATTCTAGACTTTACAGTTTTAGGCTACCTTATACATTCTGTGCCTAAATTTAGGGTAGCATTGCCATGTTTTGTTTCATTATTTTTTTAAATCTAATTTTTCCATGTTTCACAGAAACATTGCTTTTAAGCAATTGTTGGAA
>VZUA01023145.1:0-14040 GCA_013401035.1 Horornis vulcanius | reverse complement strand
AAAGCTTTGAACTGAATTGTTATCATCACAATAGAACAGCTGGTGAATTTCTTTTCTAAAATAATGTTATTGCCCTATTGGCCACAACTGCCGTATTACGCTTCAAAAAAGGAAAGATTACAAAATTACTATTAATTAAAATTAACAAATTTCTGCAGCGCAATATTTCAAAGCGATTCCCCTCCCCCTTTCTGTGTCTTACACACACAAATCCAGAAACAGAATAGAATATTTCTCTAAGTGGTATATTTGTTTCCTCCTCCAGGATCACATCTGCATCTTGCTTGCTTATCTCCTAATCAGTNGTCCAGAGTGTATGTAAGCACAAAACAGGAAAAAAATTCAAAGTTTTAAAATATTTTTTTTTCTGGCTGATTTAAAGTGAAGATCTCATCTAACACAGATGCCATCTCCCCTCTAAAACATGAAAGGTTAACAGGAAAATATCAAAATACTAATAAGGAAAGAGCTCTGGGTAGCAACTGAGCAATCACCACCACTGTACATCGTTGGTGGAAAGTGCAGTGGCAGCAACACTGACAAGAAAATAGAAAGTCTAATGTTGGAAATGTCACCAAGTGCCTAAAGTGATGCACTTATCTAACATTTGAATATTTTTAATGTATAATGAAGAGCAAAGGAAAATGGAGGAGGGGAAAATCATGCTCTGTGCTTAGGTAAATGGCTTGTCATGTTACACTCTAATGTCTGACAGACACATTCTTTTAGCACAGAAGATAGAGAGGTGGCCAAGAGTTAAATGCAGAAAATATGAACACACAAAATATCACTGCTAGAATCAAGAAGATAAGCCAGCAATAGAAGCGAGACTAGGGTAAGGTGCAGGAAGATTAAAAAAAAAAAGTAAAAATCAAATTAAGAGCATACAGGACTCAAGTCCGCTAGTCCTTTATTTGTATAGCTATTTACCAGGGAGTAAAATACAGCCTGAGTAAGAAACAGAGGGATTAATTAAAGAAAGATCAGAGCAGGACAAATAAGAATGATAAAGAGTTTTGGGAAACTTGACCTAGGGGAAAAAGATTGTTCAAAACACAGATGGAATTCAAACCCAAAGAAAATGCCAAGGAGAGACTACAGTTACAATTCAAAAATAAGTAATGAATAGTTATGAATAGGAAGGGAATGAACTGCACTCCATTTTCCTTCTCAATCAGGCAAGAAATAACTGGATTAAATTGTAGCAAAGGAGGTTTAGGTCAGATCCTGTCTAACACCAGACAAGAATTGCTAGGACTTGGCATGTGGGGCTGTAAGAAATATATGAATGGCTGAGAGTGCTTAGCCTGGGATAAAAGGAGAAAGCCTTTATTATGCACTCATGTGGATATTACTGTAATAAACCCTGTCAAGAAGGCGGAAACGGTTCTTTACTTAAACTCTTTGTCAACATCTACACACATATATTTTGCTTTCACTATACTAAAATCAATAATTTGATTAGGTATTTGATAAAAACCACAGAGGACTCAAGCAAAAGGGGTATTAAAAGCATAAGTTTCTTCAAATGCGTCCGATATCCATCAGAGTTTCAACAGTATCTGTGAGCTGTTCTTACTGTGGAATATGTTATTATTTTTCTTAAAATTTCTTTCTGAGATCTTCAGTTTTTATAGGCTTCAAGATTAAAATTTAGCTGTTACGGGCATCAGAAACATGTCTTCCTTTTGTTAGAGGCATACACTTAACTCAATATACAAGAGGCTAGGAATTCAAGAGTAACTCAATGAAAGAGATCAGTGGTTTTGGATATTGGTAATAGTTTCTTGGCAGTGATCCAGGGCTTCACTGTAGAGTTACAGTGTCTGTCACGTGTTTAGAGATGTGCATATGCATGGTTTAGAAAATACAAATTCTAAGTGTTCAAAAACCTGACACATATTCATGTTCCCATTTTAGCTTTAGGATTTTTAGGAAGTGACTGTGATAGTCTCTGAACACAGTATAAGGAATGTAAGTGCAAGTAATTAGTTCATGTCCATGTCCATCCTGATATGACCTGAACCAAATTGTGGCCCAACACTATGTCCCAGGCCATTGATCTAATTTTACTTTTCTGCAGTCACATGAAATAAGATGCCAGTCCAGAGACCTTGACTGCGAGGGCTTCTGTTAGATCATTTCTGCATCAAGAATCTGCGCATGAGTTTAAGAAATGAGTTTTTCTTTTATGTGACATATTTTCTGATGGAAAATATCTTTCATGCACTACAAGTAATCTATGAAATGAATTAAGAAGATAGCATATAAAAGCTTTTGCTAGCAAGGCATGGTTAATCCTGTGTGAACATTCCAGTGATCAGCTGTGATTTAAGAGAGAAAAGTATTTTGCTGCAACAATAAACTGAATAAATTTTATGAAAATGGAGAAAATTGGACAAATTTTATGAAATTGGAGCAAATTTAGGTTTCTAAAAATTTGTCAGGAAACATGTGAAAATTTTCACGTTGATTTTTTTAAAAAACTCCATACAAAATAGCATGTTTGGTATTTCACTAGATTATATCTGTTTTCTCTTTTGTAAGCATAGCCTTTTTGACAGCTAGCACAGTGTTTTAATATAAGGTATTTAGTACTGAATTGATGGAGAAGGTACAACTGACACCAAATAAGGCTTCACGCATCAGCACGTTATTGTTTTCAAGTACCAGCAACCTTTTATACCCTTCATTTTACATGCATTACACCTGTGTGCCCTATCTACCCTTTTGTGATTGGTCAGTACACCTCAGCACTCCATGTTTCTTTGCCTTCAATATTGTTCGCCTGTCCTACACAGTTGTAGCCCATTAGGGATGAGGCTTGGCCGCAGCCCTATTCCCAATCACCACAAACTGTGTGCTTACACTGAATCTCCTTAAATGAAATATTTTCACATATTAGAAATGTTTCCCTTTCCTCAGCTATAACTCTTTCCTAATCTATACTAGTGATTATTGTTTCCTTGCCTTTCTCCTTTGCTGCATTCTGTTAAGACATTCTCCATAAATGCAAAACAATTGTTTCAAGATGTTAAGGGCTTGTTTTGTATTTCCAAAGAGATATTACACTCACATTTTTATAGTGGTAGTTATACAGTGAGAAGGGGATTTTTCTTACATATCTGCCATGATTTAATGTGGATATACCTCCACATTTTGATTCTAGTGTCCTCTTATGCTTTCTCACCATCCTTCTAAATTCGCCCCTTTCCCAAAACTCTAATGTGCTGACCTTTCCCAAATAATTTTTTTGCTTGGCCTTTCGTCTGGAATAATACATTAGTAGGAGACATGAATTGTGTTTCCTTCCACAAGACAGACAAAAAAACAGCCCAAGATGGAAATGTAAATCGACATGGCAGGCAGTCATCAATTCCCAGTCAAAACATCAAAGAACAAAAAATGTTAAATGATGGCAAAACTGCAGAAAGATTATTCCATTCCACAGCTTGGGGGTTTTAGAATGGAAATTTTCAATTGTCACACAGTTCCATTAGTTGTATACTTTACATTACACCAGTACTGAGGATGATCTTGCAATCCACAAATCTATTAATATAAATCTATAGGTAACACCTGGACAGAGGGCAAACAAAAAGGCTTATCTTGAGTAGTTTAGAGATATGGTGTGTGACAGGTATCTGACACAGTTTCCCTTGCTGGTTACTGGCAGCAGTTTGTATCAAAACACTGGCAGTATCATGTCTCTAAGCCCACTGATCCTGAAAAGTTCCCTGAAGGCTTACTCCCAAGGAGCAGACACCACAGATGTGATTCAGGGCAACTAAGTTTAGATATCTGCAATGGAGAGGAACAGGCACCTTCAAGGTGTGATTAATTTGTTCTATTTTCCTCAGAATGAGATGGACTGATGCATATTAAGGGCTTCTTCGTACCTAGTCAGATTATGTACATTGTCAACAGCTACACTCAATATGTTGGTTTTTTTTTCCTCTTGGGGCTCTGCAGTACAACAACCTTATTTTCCTTGGATTCCTGTTACCTTCCTCATCACCCACATCAACTTCTGCTGTAGCAGAGATGTTACTTTGTACAACTGCACCTTCATGAATGCCTCTAGTGCACTTCTCAGCTGTCTGGGACACATCACAGTGGCAGCATTTGATTCAGAACATTTTACAAGGCCTTGGCTGCCATCCATTTTCCTCATCCCACCCTATTCACTCTTCCCACAGAGAAGACTTAGGGAAATGCAGATCTTTAAATAACAAAGCCTCCCATCAGTGTCCTCTGCACTTTAAAAGGCCTCTTGAATTTGGTCAGTACTTTCTGTATTTCATTACTTGAATTCTTCTCTCCTGTGAATTTCTGAAGCTAATGATAAAATCCACAAATTTGCACAAGAACATTGATATGTTCTAAAAAATCACAGCTTCAATCCTCTCAGCTGCTGTTTCAGACATTTGTTTAATCCAATCTTGTCTCAGAAAGTCACAGTTTCCAATAGCAATAGCACCCACAGTCCAGCTTCAAGAAATCTGGTGATTGAAGGGCCAGGCTGTAATCTATAGAAAATCTACAGAATTCTATAGAAAAAAGCCATGGCCATCCTGATCTAGCATTGGTGACAGCTCCGCTTCATGAAGTTGACTTTCAGACATGCCTTCCTGTCCACACTCTGGAGCTTCTCCAGATTCCACAGAAAATGAAGTCACAGAATAGATTATTAATTTATAAGGCACAAAAGGACACAGAAGTCTAAATATGAAAAGATGTGTTCTTGAGGAGAAAAACATGAATTTTGCATACTGCAAGACAAAGTATAGAGTCATGGTTTCTAGATGTACATATCTCCATTTTGTTCTTCTATCTACATTTTCACTGTGGAGGCTTTATTCTTTATGAAAAATTTTGAAGTTTAAAAAGGTATAAGAGATGGCCTATAGACAAAAGAAGTAAGCACAAAGTTCTTACATTTTAAGAAAGGGGAGTCAATCTTGTCATAAATGGAAAGGTCTATTTGAGTCTAGTAACAAAAACAAGCTGTACCTAAGAGGAGTAGTAAGTAGAGTACCATTGTTATGAACAAATCCTTGGTGGATGGGGCGGGGGGGCTTGCCATGACCCTGGGATGTAGTTAGGCTGGGTCCCCGATGCTGCAGTTGTGGGAGGTGGGTTCTCAGCAGGGGCTTGTGGGAGGTGGGTTCTCAGCAGGCTCAGCCCCGGTGTCACAACCACGGGACATGGCTGGCCTGTGAGTGATGCCAGTGCCCCTGGGGGGCCGCTGGTCTCACAGTTGGGTGGGGGGAGTGCTGGATGGGGTCCCGCAAAAGATGGCAGGGGAAGCATGGGCACCCCTGGCACGCTGGGGATGGACAGCTGCCCTGACCATGGTGGAAGCTGCCCTGTCCCATTTCCCACACAGGACAGGGTGGGCATTGTTCCCTGTAAAGAGGGGAGCACCCAGCAGAGCAGCCACCCTGTTGCCAAGCAACTATCCTGCCTGTATGGGAGCTCCACCCCCCCACCCCCCCCCACCGCATTGCTAACTTTGAATGTTAAAAGAAGTTAACTATTAGCTAATGGCCCTGCCCTTGTTGCCTGGCAACTGTCTTTCTTTCGGGAATTACACTCACAGCCCTCCAGAGCCGACACCAGAGGAAGGCATAGGCAAATGACACTGACCCTCGGCATCTTGGGAGCATTTTTGGGAAAGAAACACCCCCAAAATAAAACTCGCCACAGTGAGAGGGAACCAGATGATGCCCTGGCTGAAGAAGAAGCAGCTGCACCCCTTGATCCTAATTTGAAGACTCACCATGACCTACAAAGAACTAGACTGGTGTGGGAATGGGAGAGGGAGGCTGACTAGAGTAGAAAAGCTTTCCAGTGTTCTCCGTGTGGACAAGGATACGGGACGTGTGTTTTTTGGTACAGACACAGTTCTCTGCGCTTCCTGATTCGTGTGGGTTACTGCAACAATGTGGGCAAACCTTGCTGGGTGCCCCCCCATCCAGTTGATCTTTTCAATAAAAAACTGAATATTAGTAAAGGTGTAAGTTCTCTTGCGTTTACCATGAGGACCTCCAAGAGGAAAAAAAGGGTTTTCACAGTGTTTTGTCTAAAATGTACTTTTACAGATTCTTTCAAGCGGTTTTAGATAACAAAATAAAAGATAATTTGTGCACAGAAGAGAGTTTTGTAAATCAGATAAGACTTTTAACAGGAGGACTTGATGTTGGAACCCTGGAGGCAGAAAATTTCACTCTTTCTGTGGTGAGGGGCATTGACCCTCAGGCAGGCCCTACATTTGACTTGGGGCCATGGAACAGGCTTCTGAAATTGAGTGATAGCACTGGGGTTGTGGGTGTGTAGTTTGAATAGTATTGTGTGATCTCATAGGGTGAAAAACTTAGATTTAAGATTTTAGTATATAATAATATATATGTGGCAAGATGGAAGTTTTTGGTGTAGTCTAAGTCCTTCTTCACCTTCTTCTTCATGGTTTCGAGTCTTTTTTCTAATTGGATCAGAAAGGTCGGCATTGCAGGCCTTGGGTAGTCGTTATTGGGTCAAAAATACAAATAATATAGGTGTCATCTCATTATTGGGTGATTAATGCCTAAATAAGCTTGGAAAGAGTTAGAGGCATCCATTTTTACCTCTGTTTTCTAACTTGCTAGTTAGACCTCACAACTCATGAGGCTGTAATATAGGTAAGAATTAATAAACACTGAGTCCGAACATGAAGCTGTGACTCCCGTGTATTAATCCTGGCTCTAACACAAAGAAAAGAATATAAGAAAACCAACAACTTGACTAACTGGCTGACAGAAGTTTCAGTTAGCATGGCTATCTCAGAAACATTTTTCCCTCAGGTCAGGTTTTTTAAACCTCATTTACAACACCACTTCATTACCACTCTAGCAGGAAGAAATAAATATGTAAATATTTGGTGGATAATTCTTCATTTCATTTGGGCCCAGAGACCTATAAACTAAAAAGCTTTATTCAAGAAAGTTGAGGCCTGATGTAGTTGACTAGTTCTATTTTGTTCTGTTGCCACAACTGAAACACAGGTAATCCAAAGCACAGGGCACCAATGCTCCACTTGCTCCATCACTGACTTAACCCTGTATAACAAAGAAAATCAGACAATGGGACGGCCAGACAACAACGGAGTTGTTGTGCCAAGAGCAGTGAGAAAGGGTCACTTCTAGGTTCATGCTTCCCTCTTGAAACTACTTTCAGGGGGCATTCCCACACCACCTCAGGCTTTAAGGGAAGTTGTAAATGTCTCCCAAGACCAATCATTACTATTTGGTTTAGATGCATAATGCTGTAAATACTGTGCTGTCTTCTCAAAACAAGTTCAACACCAAAATCATTAACATAAAGTGAGTACACAAAGCCTGCTGCTGGGTTTCTATGTATTCTTTCTGTTCCCTAGAGAAAACTTTAGATTTTTCCTTGTTAAGCCATCACTTTAAGGGAGTGTTGCAGCAAACCAGTCATGTCACCTTTGGGCAATGAAAACTCTCACTATGCATTAAGTGATTGTAGCCTTGTGCATTGTGTGCTTATTCCTGATGCTGCTGGAAGGTGAAACAACACCTCAAAAATAATTGCAGTTTAAGACCAGTTATTGTAAAGGGAAAGGTGGCTTTTGACATATAGGTAACAATTCATATATAACCATGATAACTTTTTCTTAATCTATTGCCTGTCTGGTTCTTTTTTTCTTCAAAAGACTTTTGATGTCCTGATTTGTGGATGTTGATGACAGTAAATTCTTTGACAAGAAATTTTACTTGTTCCTGAAAGAAGTATGTCTGGGGCTTTTAAATTCCTCTGCTGTTATCTATGTATTTTTCTGTATTACCTCCCTATTCCTTGAAAAAGCCATATTTTTTCAAAAAAGTGGATCAAGTTTTCAGTAACATTAGCTTAGTCTACTAGTTTTACAAAGCCCTGTTAAAGATTGGCACTTGTCAACTTAGAAACATTTATTTATAGGTTCCCTCGGATAATCAAGAAATTCATCTTCAAGAACTGCATTTTGAAATTTGAATTCAGACTCTATCTATCCAGACTTTCATTTATCTCCTAAAATTTTTGTTCTAAATTGACATTGTGCTGTACAGTGGACAGAGCATCTGAAATCTAAAATGTTTCCCTGAAAAGTTCAGGGAGCTTGAAACTTCTCTGCTGTTTAGTGACTATGGTTTTTTTGTACAGAACACTCCCTGGGAAAGGACATTGTTCTGCTTGTACCAACACATTTTCCTGTAAAACATTGCTGAAAAGAGACTCCTTTTGCTATGTGCATTAGATAATAAGAGCAGTTTGAGTTCCACTTGCTCCGACTGAATTGGGATGAAATGAACAGCCCAATCTTTAAAATTAAAAAGCTGGAAGCACTTTCATTTATAAAGCATGTGGTAAGGTTTGCATTTCAGTCTGGTTCCCTTTTTTCAGGCATAGTTTATGTCATGTTGATGTCCTTGTCCATGATTGGTGGATGCAACCAGACACAGTGCTTAAAACATTAAATAACAAACTGTACCTGCTAATAATAATGTTATGCTGGTCATGAAAATACAGAGCCTGCAGGCTGCATAATTTGTACTGTAAGTTCATTAGCTGTAGATACCTACATACTGAATAATAGGATCAGAAAAGTGAGAGACTGAAACAACTTACTAGAATCCATGAAAACTACAGAATTTTTGATACTGGTTACTGTAGTGGAGTAACATTGAACTACATCTGTGGTGGGTTAACCCTAGCTGCATGCCAGGTACCCACTAAAGGCACTCCATCACTCCCTTTTTCAACAGGACAGGGGAGAAAATAGAAGAGGAAGCTCACAGGTCTAGATAAGGACAAAGAGAAATCACCCAGCTGTTACCATCATGGGCCAAATAGACTCGACTTGGAGAAATTAGTTTAATTGGTTATCAATTAAATTAGAATAGGATAATGAGAAATAAAAGCAAACCTTAAAACACCTTCCCCTAACCCTTCCCTCTTTCCAGGCTCAGCTTCACTCCAACTTTTTTCTACCTCCTCCTACCCAGTGGTATGTAGGGACAGGGAATGGGGGCTGCAGTCAGTTCATTACCTGTTGTCTCTGCTACTCCTTCCTCCTCAGGAAGAGGACTCCTGACACTCTTCCCTTGATTCAGTGTGGAGTGCCTTCCACAGGAGACAGTGCTCCATTAACTTTTCGAACTTGGGTCCTTCCCACAAGCTGCAGTTCTTCACAAACTTCTCCAGCATGTGTCTCTTTCATGGGATGCAGTCTGTCAGGAACAGATTGTTCCAGTGTGGGTCTCTTGCACGGGGTCCCAAGTCCTACCAACAAATCTGCTCCAGCGTGGGCTCTTCTCTCCAGGAGGCCATAGGGCCTGCCAGGAGCCTGCTCTAGTGTGGGCTTCCCACAGGCTCACAGCCTTCTTTGGGCATCCACCTGCTCCAGGGTGGGGTTCTCCAGGTGGATATCTGCTCTCCTGTGGACCTCCCGTGGGTTGCAGGGGCACAGCTGCCTCGCCATGGTATGCATCATGGGCTGTAGGGGAATCTGAGCTCTAGTATTTAGAGTACCTCCTCCCCTTCTCTCCTCACTGACCTTGGTGACTGCAGAATTGTTCCTCTCACATTTTCTCATTCCTCTCTTTTGGCTGCTGTTCTGCAGTGGATTTTTTTCTTTTAAAATACTTTATCACAGAGTTGCTACCATTGTTGACATCTTGGAGCTCTGTGGCACTGGCTTTGATAGATGTGAGGGAAACTTCTAATAACTCCTCACAGAAGCCATCCCTGACTCCCCACTTACTACCAAAACTTTGCCATGCAAACCCAATACAAGGTCTCATCTCCAACGATCAAGAAAGACTAGTTTTGTCCAAATGCCAGTTTGGCCTTAAGGAAACCTATTAGCCATAGGTGACCTCCTGCATGTTGCTTGACCTATGCGCAGCAGGGATAATCACCACTCTCACCATTATCCTGGTGCTTCCTAGTACATGCCTATGTGAGAACATAGGCATGCTCATAGCTATCTTTTTCTCTGTCAAAAAGCTCAGAGGACAGCTGATATAATTTCAGTAGTGGAAGCTTTCCCTAGCCACCCTTTTCTCTAGTGGATGGGTGCTTTTGATATGTGCAGAGTAAGCTCAACACGACAGGGAAAGGATATGAGTGCCAAAAAAATGCCTAGCAGACAGAAAAAAGATTTTCCAGCTGACCTGCAGCTTGCTCATGGCTACCACACAAACTTTCCTGGCAAGATGTAAAAAGTCAATTGACCATAGTCTAAGCGCTCTGGTTTCAACTGTATGCCTGGTTGATTAAATTAACATCTATAGGAGCAATAAACCTATTAAGAGCAATAAACATCTATAGGAGCAATAAACTTATTAGGAGCAATAAGCATCTATAGGAGCAAAAAAGTTATTGTTCTTTCAGTAACTGGATAAACTGAAGTCATAACTGAAAAATAAACTTGAAATCATCTATAAAGGTACTGAGATTTTTTTGTGCACTGCTCAGAGGTTTTGTTGTGCACTGCTCAGAGAACCAAATTACATAAGCTGCATTTATAAAACACCTTTTCTAACTCAGATCTGCAAGTGCCACTTAGGGTCTGGAAGTCAGCTTAACTCTTTTTACCCATGAATCACAATCAGAAAAAACATTTATATAACAGGAATCTCATGAACAATTGCAGTGATGACGCACAAACCAGAAAAAAGCAGATCAGTCTCTCATAACTGTTTTGGCTCTGCAGTACTAACAAGAAGAAGAACAAAAAGGAGTAGATGTCATTTTTTTCAGAAAAAGGATAGTATTTGATTAAGTTCAGAAGCAGTAGCTGTTGATTATAATATCTCTTTCACATCATCACTTTCTGAACACAGTTAGTGCTCAGAAGTTTCAGTCTTTGAAGTTCTTAGCATTTTTATGTTCTCACTTTGACATGGTCATAAGTCTATTTTGCTTTTACACTCAGGGATGTGCTAAAAGTCACAGACATACTCTGCGTGCTCTTTCTGTCATCTGTAATTTCTCTCAACATTCATCATTTTGGAAGCAAACTCCAATTTGCTGCTAAGTATCTTACTGAATACAAGTTTCTAGCCTCTTATGTCCTTCCCCACTAGCACAAAGTTACAGCCACATTAAAAGAAACTGCTTTACACAACTATTACTAGCTCTTCAGGGACCTATCTACATCTGTTTGCAAACTTGAAAAGTCATGAAATAATAGTATTCTGTAATTATTTTGCATCAACTACTGAAAAAGATTTCACAAGATAACTTCCAGGGTCATGTTAAACATAACCTAAGACTCAGAGTATACCCACTAGTAGATATTTGTTCATACAACACAACTAAAGCTTATACTATGCTTTTCTTTTTTGTTCTTTTGTGTTTTCCTCAGAGAAAGCCTATTATGTATTGCTACTGCCTATTGTATACACCAGATGCATTTTTGCTGCCAGATGTTGCACCAGAAATGTCAGCTGCTGCTTGAGGCAGGGAGCAAATGCAATTAGAGGTGCCCTGGTTACAGCTTGACACTTATGGTGGCAAAGTTTAAATTTTTAATCAGGCATGTAACACAAAAACCCACACAACTTGGATTCTTCTGAAAACTAGACCAGCACTACATTGACTCCCTTTTATCAGGGAGATGCAAAGATCAATGTGCTAGCAGAAGTCCAAATGTTACCTGTGAAATATCTGTAGCTAGTTTCTGAAGCACATTCTCCATGCAGTAGCTGTGAGTAGATGTACTTTCCAGAGCAGTAAGGAATGCTATTGGTTTAAACTAGTTAATTAATTTTATATGGAGACATTAGTTACAATAAATATACAAAATATATAAAATAGAAGGCCTGAATACTATATTCACTACTTGTGTGCTTAGTTCCCATTTACTACATTTCTATCACTCACTATTTCTGTGAACTTCTTTTTCAAATAAACTGCATGAAGTCAATTTATAATCTATTAATTCAAAATTTTGAATACAACCATTAAGCATAATGCATCAAGTACCATTTAGTAGTAGAAATACTATGTATGACTTAGTTTAGTGTAGTCATGAGAAACAGAAAAACCAAAAAAATCATGCCAAGTTCTATCTAAATGTAGTCTGTTCCTAGGGCTACATGGTCAGATCCTAACCCAACATCAGATTCATTTTGGATACCTGTTTTTAGTTAAATGCAGGATGACTTTCTTTTTTTTCTCTTGTACAAATTACATATGCAAATGTGGCCTGTGTTTGTTCATCCAGTATAATTTTCTTACCTCTATCCTGCATTTACATTAGAGTGCAGCTAAAAAGTTTGCAAGTGAATGAGTAATACAAATTAGCTGCTGCATGCTGGCTGCCTCCGTGCATGATTATCATAGTATAGCTTAAAGTATCTTACTGAAAGATATCTATAATACTGTATTCATGTACCAGAACTGTGTTGATACTCTTGGCAGCAACTTAGTTCTACCTGTTCATTTAGGACAGGTAAAGAGTGATTCATGCTGCAGGAATAATTTGGGAAAATGGCACCTCTCCAGATTTTAGCTAAGAGGTTAAATTTATAAATATTTATTCTTGTGAAAAACATCATGGGCTCAAAATAGTTCTGACTCTTCATTCTCTCTTGAAAAGACATGTTTTTGAGAAATTGCTGGGCCACAGGGATAACCATTTAATTTGGAATGACAGACACTATATTTTCTCTTCACATAAAAGTGATCACAAGTAATTCAAATGTGCATGTCAGTGGGTTGATCTTAATCTCAGGTTTATCTTGTATTTAGATGAATTTGAAACATACCATCAGAATGTGTACCCTGTTAACTTTTTGCTCTGGAAGCGATGAGTCTCATGTGATATTTACAGATGATATCAGTGCCTACAAACTTACAGTGTGATTGGTCCCTCATCTCCCATAAGAACATGCTCCTTTTGGAGGCTGTCCTCTCCATTTTCCCCACACATAAGTCTTTTTCAAAGAGTATTGAAAAATGAGAGCAGCAGGGTCATCAAGGATCCCAGAGCAAGGATTTCACACCTACTTAGGTCACTTGTGGGACATTGGAAAAGAGGATAAATGAACAAAGGAAATTTTACACCTGTCTGAAAAGAAAATATGGTTTCTTTTCCAGGAGTGACCTACATTTCTGATTACTGTATTTGAGCATCTCTGCATGTGATCACATGTGTTGGATGTGATCTGGAAGTGTATCACTGTGACAGGGTCTACACACTCTTTCTGTCCAGAGCAAATATACATAGAAAAGGAGGGGGAAGCATAGTAAAATGACTTGTGCTGTACCACACAATTAGCATTAATTCTTAGAGTGTTGTTTTCAATTTAAAAGCTTTACTATGTAATTTCATTTTTACTGTTTTTATTTTTTTTCACTCTTTAAGAATGTCTTATTACTATTTTTTCTCTATTATTTCATTATTTTAATTTTTTTGTTAAAAATGTCATTATTTTAGTTATCTGCTCCTTGGTCTGAGACCCCCTTATTCTTTACTACTGTATCTACTGAGCACCAAAACTGGCAGAAGTTCCAAAGCAGAGTGGTGTGGTATAATTGAAGACTTTGAGTGTGAATTCATTGGGGAATGTCTGCAAAACATTATCACCTTTTCCTAGAGTCAGATATCTGTTCAGACCTTTCTCAGCTACATGATCTTGGCATTGTGCCTGAAGTTATTTCAACTGTTGTGAATTCATTTCAGATTCACTTTCTTTTTTCATGTTGCTAAGTGAACACTCTGCTCCCTGCATTCACCACTTCCTGGAAATTTCACTGTACTGTACTTGCCAGGGAGCCACTGCAGTGCATTTCTTCCTCCCTTGCAGTGAGGCAAATGGGTTTGAAATTGCAGTGTGGATAGCTCTGTAAGTTTTCCTCTCTGCCAATGGTTTCACACTAAAAGGACAGGGCTAACATAATCGAATGCCAAGATATGAACAGCCAGTACTCAAAGGAGAATGAATCAACAACCACACAAAATTCCCAGAAGGTAAAAAGTTTCTTCCAGTC
>VZUA01023143.1:0-12630 GCA_013401035.1 Horornis vulcanius | reverse complement strand
ACTTTTGTACATTACAAAGTTGGTCACTACGTAATTTCAGGAGCACACGACTCAAGCATGAAATTGCTGAGCTGTGACAGGAGACACTGACAGCTACACTCACACTGTACATTGACAGACTTATTGCTCTGAATTAACACATATGCATATATAGTGATATACTATGTCAATAGTAAAAATGATTCCTCTAGAGCTCCTGTAGATAAGAACAGTAGCTATTACTAAACTTATGTTGCTATAAGATCTGTATACTTGGTCACCAAAGGACTTTACTTGATTCTATGACTGTGCCTTTTCAGTTGGATGCTAGTGGATCCCCTTGTTGCCACAGTTGTTGTTCAGCCTGTCATCATAAGCGATGTTTGTGTTTGCATTAGAAATAGCAGGAGAGTTTTCTATCGACTTTCTAATAATACATAAAGAACTGCAAACCAATCCATAAGGAGCACTTATCCTTCTTTGCTTCCTTTTTTGTTCTAATGCTTCATGTCTGATATTTGCTTGGTACGCTTGTTTTTTTTTTTTTAATTTAGTAATTCTGTTTCATTTAACACTTTGACTTCCTGTTGGTGTGGTTTTTCTCTCTAAAGGGACAAACATACATAGACTGAGAACTGAGCCATTCAGGATCCTCTTAAGGTCTGGTATATTACTGCAAAGATACCCCGTATTTAAATTTATCCAATTTCTCACCAAATCATAGTAATGATGTCCTGAGTTGCTTTAGTCCATGTGTTAGATCTGTGCTCTGTTTATAGACAGAATATATGCCTTCCTTCTCTTGTTTTGGTAGTGAATGGTAAAACAAAAAGCCCTGAAGAAGTTCCTCGTCATGCCTGTTTTGCTTCCACAAGTGGTACTGGGTAAACTCCATCTCAAGCCTCCTGTGCTAGTTTCTTAATCTTCAAAGTTTATGACTTTGGGTGAGGAATTTTGAGTGCACTGGATATTCCAGGATATGTCTTGTTTAACTTCTGAAAAAATGATTAGAATGGAGCACAGTGTTTCCTGCGTGGTTTTAAAGCAGATGAGTCAGTTCAGTTGAGCTAGACTTTGTTTTTGAAACATCCAATACCTTTATTTAGATTGGGGAGAAAACTAAGAAATAAGAAGGAAAAACCAGCAGATTCAGCAGATCTTATCTCACTATTCCACCCTCCTGTTTTCATTTGCACTTCCATTTCCATGCAATATTTCATTTCTTTATGCATCTATCACTGTTTGCTTCTGTCAGAAGTTCAAAGACAGCCTGCTTTCATAAAGGAGAGGCAGTATTGACTGATCTATAATATTGTTTCTACCTTTTTTGACCAATCCTCAATGCATATTTCCAGTTTTGAGAAACATTTCATGAATCACTGGGCAGTTTGAAAAATCTATAGTGTAGGCTCATTACTTTGCTGGCTGCTGAATGTTTTCCATTGGTTGTGTTGCAAGGCAAAAATGCAGCCCTTTCTCTCAGAAAAAGAGGTTAAAATTTCATATATACATAAATAATAAAACAACACATGGAGGTGATATTACTGTGATATATTTCATTTCCTATATGCCTTTGACTGCCCTGCTGTCCATTAATCCACATAAAATCCCATCATATTCCAACCTCCTTAGCACCTTCAGTCTTGCTTTTCTAGGTAGTCAGTCAAAAAAAGCTTGCTTCTTTCCTCTGAAATGTGGCACTCCCAGCCATCCTCCCAAATGTCACTGGCTGCAGGCCCAGGACAAGCAATATTCTGTTCTATGCTAGTGATCATGGTTTAAACTCAAACCTCATGAGGCTGCAGAAGTGGGAGCTTTATACTTCCAAGTGAGTGTCTTGCCCCAGCAAGCAGAGACAGATAAAATGGCTGTGGGAGTTTATTTCAGCAGGGGCAGGAGGCCCAGCTCCCAAGGAGACAGATTCAGGGCTTCACAGACCACAGAATATAACAGAAATGTCAAAATGATGCAACTTACCAGGAGTCACTTTTAGATTAATTTTAAATATTTAACAAATATTTTTTCATGTTTCCCATCTATTGAATCTTAGTAACTCAGATTTTGCATTTCAAAGGCGTAAGGATACCAATGTGGTCCTGATACAGTTAACCTCTCCCCTCCAATCTATTTTAAGCACTTCTATCACCAATATTTTTCTGAAAAACACCTTTATACACATAGTGTGATGGGAATGCATTTAAGTGCTTTCAGCACTCCTGCAGAGTGACATGCAGAACTCACCTAGAGTTTAACTAATATCACACCAGATCCCTTTTCTTCTCACTCTTTTATGAAGGGTAGTAGATAAACAAAAACTTCCTTTTTCTTATTCTCCTTAAAATTAGGCACAGATCTAAATCAGTTCTCTAAAATATTATAATTTTTTTTCAGCAAAGGAGCCACACTGCCATCAATGAGTCACAAAATAATTAAACATTTAAGACTGTCTGCACTTTTGTTCTGGGGAGGTGACAAGGCTTAAGGGTAGCTTCAGCTTCCAGTTTAGAGGCATTTTGTGTACTTGCTGCATGTGCAAACACCCTGCCTCTGGTCGTGGTGGAAAGGAGACAGGGACAGCAAGATCATACAGGTAGTTGACAGTGCACTTAGGGAAAACAACATCTGGATCATCAACAGAAACACCAACCACTGCCCTCATCTCAAATTCCACTGAATATTTTGGCTACCAGTTGCTGAGGTGCACTGGCACAGAGGCTCCTCCACTTGAGTACTCATTGCAGGCCAAGCATCATGTGGAAAGTATGTTTATAATTTTGTGTCATACAAATGTGTAAATTATGCTATATGATCTCCTTATGAGCTTCATGAGAAATCAGCCATAGCTTGAAAGGGTTATTTTATATCTATCTAAGGAAATGTCTGAAAGACAAACTGGGCTAAAATGCATTATAGAAAGGTAGTTATTTCATACATCCAGACATCTCAGGGGAAGTTGCCATTTGAGCAGTTTTATTTAGGAATTAGTGAAAGAGCTCTGTTGCTCCAAGTCCATTGTAAGTTTTGAGAGGTTTGTGTCTCTCTGCACCACTATTTCTTACACAGTTTTCTCACTCTGCATGGATTTTTATGTTGTCGCTAGCATCTTAGGTCCTCCTGAAGCTGCCACAAGCAGATTTTTATTCCATATGGCTATTTTGTCAGCCTGTAGCTGCAAGACAGATGAAAATGGGAAGGGTAAGTTTGAAGAGGAGACAACCCAGACCATTCCATGGAGACAAAAAGCTCAGTCAGACTTGGTTGAAAAGCCCTACTACCACTCTGCTATTTTTTCTCCTGGGCTAGGGAAAGCAGCTGTTTATGTTTTAGTGTCTTTACGCCCAGCACTAAGGAGGAATAGAAATGCATGGATTGTTCATTACCCCTTGCATATAGAAAATAAATTGGTTTAAGCAGAAAGTCAAATGGACTTTAAGAAGTTTTCTGTATTGACTCATTTCCAAGTTGATTAAATGCTCATAAATGAAGCCTATGCTCTTCTCCTTGCAAATCTAGCTATTGGGTATACAGATTCATATTTACATGTATGCAGATTCCAATAGTGTTAAAAACCCCAAACCTCCAGATAGCTAGAACTATTAGTTCATAGGAATTTAAAATTAAATTAACTATCTGGGCTGTTTTCCAGATGATTTTTAAGGTTCCTGTGCTTACAAAAAAACCTCTGTAGGATTTACATTACACTACTGTATTTGTTTCAGTGAGCATTTGACTGCCAAGAATACGGTCTATGACCAAAATGGCAATCTAATTAAATATTTGACAAGCAGAAAGCTGGACATTATTCAAGCCAAGCATTAAATTAGAAAATTTAGTTTGTCTCCTTTATCGGCAGATTTTTAAATCAGCCTATTCTACCAAACCCCGTAAGTTTAATGAATTTGGTCAGACATACTGTGTAACAGATGTCTTACATACAGCCATGAGTCTAAATCATAAAAATGATGCTTCACTTTGGCACAGCAAAATATATATGAAAGACTCAGAAAGGTCAGTCACCAGCAACCTGCTTGCTAGTAGTTGAGAAACAGCACTGTAAAATGCATGAGCTGCCTTTTGTAGTCTCTTATAGGAAGCCTTGGAGAGCCACAGATAATTTGCTTTCAATGATTCATCAAGTTGGCCCTTTGTTTCACTAATTTGAGTGTCAAGTGCAACCACATAATAAAGAATTACCAAGACCTGATAAGATTCTTCTTACATTGCTCTGTTTGTCTGAACAACTGGTTCTGTTGAAACCAACCCTACAAAGTGCATAAACGGCAAGTGTGTGTGCAACTGGCATCTTCTGTGAAATGACAAAGCGTGTTTACTGCCTTATCCGCTGGTGAACCACACCTTCATGTTTCTTTTTCCTTTCTTAAAAGGCACTAATTGCAGCATGCTGTGTCCATGCTAGAGATGGCATTTGTTTCACTGTTAGTCCTCCAATGAATTAAAAAAGATAAAAAATGAATTTCAATGACAATTCCAGCCTTGAGAAAGGTGCTATTGTGACCATGGTTGAGTTACCCTGATGGTAGTTTTCTCCTTAATGTAATTTTTAATACTACATAGCTGTAGGTTAGATGTGAAGCCATATATTAGAGCTATTATTTCTATGAGTTGTTGAAGTGAAATGACTTCATGATTAGGAGATAGATGGGGTTTTTTTAATGATGTCAGTCTAATAACTTCGGAACAGATCAACCCTAAAAATGCCTTGTTTAGAAGGGGCACATTTATAAACGTGGAATTCCCACAGCAAAAGATCTATGCAATTTGAGGTCTGATAAAGTTTTCACAACTAAACCGTACAGTATTAACACAAAGAAAGAATAAAAAACTTTAGAAGGCTGTTTGTGAGAGTGGAAAAATGTCCGCCTTCAGAAACCAGAGAGATGGCATGGGGAGCAGGTCTGTGAGATTTGATTTATTAGACGAAGAAAGCTTCTGTCAAAAGGGTTTGAAACCGGTTGTTAGAGCTTAGGCAAGATTGCGTGAGGGGGTATTGTCAGCGCCGTACAAGGAGTTGAGGGCGTCGATTTTTTTAACTAACGTGCATTTAAAGTATTGCCTGATCGCTGCCAGCTCCAGGAAACCCAGGTGGCGGCGGGAGAAGGAGAAATTTTCCGCTAGGGAAAAATACAAATAATGTAACGTGAAGGTCGTGCCCCGGTACCATAAGCAGGACAGAGGCCTGGGCAGAGTGAAGGAGGAAGAGAAGGAGCTCCTGCCCCTGCTCCTGCTCGCTCGGGGCCAGAGAGGCGGTGCCCGCCCGGTGCCCGCCCGGTGCCCGCGGCAATCCTGCCGCTGCCGCCCCCCCGCGCCGCGGGCTCGCCGGCGGAGCAGCGCCCGAGCGGGAGGCAGAAGTTAACTTCCACCTGCCCTGAAGTCGCCGCTGCGCCGGCAGCAGGAGGCGGGGGCGGAGGCGGAGGCAGGCGGGGCAGCCGAGGACCCGGCTCTGGCAGGCTCCGAGGGTCCGGCCGAGTGTAATTCCCCCCTAATCCCCGCCACGGCGGCGCTTCCCTGGCCGAGCCATGTCTGCGGCTTCCCCGCCATGCCGAGCCTAGCGGGAAGCGGGAGGACTGGCGGCCGGGAGGCGCACAAAATGAAGACCCTGGTGGTAAGTGCATTGTNCATCCCGGCTCCGGCGGCGGGGAGGAGAGCAGGGGAGCGGCGCGGAGCGGAGCTGCCCCGGGCGCCCTGCACACGCTCCAGCCTTCGCCGGGCTGCATCCCCGCGGCTCTCCGGGATCGCGCTAAGGCGACCAAACCTTGGCGGCAGCGGCCAAGAACTTTCCGCCTGCTTTCTTTTATTCGTGTTGCTTGTGGTTTGGGGGTTTTGTGTGTGTGTGCGTTTTAAGGAGCGTACAGAAAACCGATCTGCTTAAAGGACGAGGCTGGGGTAGCTAGGCGGGGGGAAGCGCTACAGTCCCCAACACTCGTTAAAATGCACGAGTGAGATGCCCAAAGGGGGACGGCGGCACGGGAATGAGAGGCGCGGGGTAGCCGGGCGCACGGAGGGGAGAAGAGGCGAGGAAGCAGGGCTGAGAGAGAAGGAGGGAGGCACGGGAGCGGGCTGGCGAGGGGGCAGGAGGAGGACGGAGGGGCTTCCCTAGTTCTCTCCCCGCACTTCTGCCGGGTGTCTGGTGGGTGAAACTTGCGGGTGCGCCGGCGGGGAAGCGGCGCGCCCCGCCGGGCCCCGCGGCGGGGGCAGCCCGCTGAGCCGGCTCTCTCTCTGCCCCCCGCAGCGCCACGGGCTGGCCGTCTGCCTGGCGCTCACCACCATGTGCACCAGCTTGTTGCTCATGTACGGCGGCATCGGCATCGGCGGGGGCCACTCGGAGCCGCGGCGGCGGCAGCAGCAGGTGGCGGCGGTGCCCAGCCGCCCGCCGGAACGCGGCCAGCGCCACCCGGCTCTGCCCGTCGGGGCCGGCCTCCTGGAGGGCTACATCAGCGTCCTGGAGCACAAGGTGAGCCGGCCGCGGGACCGCCCCTCTCTCCCGGCCCCCGGGGCAGCCGGGACCCAGCGCTGCCCCGGCCTCCCTCGGGGGGCACCGACTCCGAACCTGCCGATCTCTCCCTCCTGTCCCCCGTGCCCGCTTCCCCTCGGCGGGACCGACGTTCCCTGCCTGCCTCGCTGTCGGGGTTGGCTTAAGCGGCCTCCGGGTGCCGTCGTGCCTGGCCCGAGGGCAGGAATTAGCGGGGTCAGGAGCCGGGCTCCAGCCCGCGGCTGGGTATTTGTGCAGTGCTGCTTCTCTTCTCCCTTGCACGGTAGAAGGGGGGAAGGGTGAAATGTTTTGTTTCTAATGTTGTATGCTCTAGTTACAGTACAAATGTATGTTTGTGATGATATTAGTAAGGGTTAAAAAATGAGGTTTATTTACGGGAGGGCAAAGTCAATAGGTAGGTGTTTATTCTTAGCTCATTTTGTCATAGGAAAAAAAAAAGTCTCCTGCGTAAATGACCTTTTCATCCCCCTTCTAGGAAGCAGAAGTTGTCATCTGTAGTTTCCATTCTAGATATTGGGGACACCTCTTTAATGGTGAACAAAATGATGTCCCTCCCCTTGACAGAGGAATTACCAGGCTGTATTGTCAAACTATAATACTTGTTTACCAGAGATGGGCAGACTAAGCTTTGATAGCTCACAGGACAGATGTAGCGACATAAAGTGAGCAAGGTGGCACATCCATGCCAAAGAGATACTCAAGCTTCAGTAATTTTCTCAGAGGGCAGATTCTTCTGCTTTTTGTTTGGTGTTTGGTTTGTTGCTTTCATTTGGAAATTCCAAGGTCTTCATCTTTCAAAATTCCAGATACTGTTTCGTGCGCACACATCTTGCAGTAAAAATTTACTTTAAAAAATAAGCAAGAGATATAAGGATTCACAACTTTCTTACGTTTTCACATCCAGACTGACAACCTTCTGAAAGATATGTTGTCAAACAAGTTACTGGGCTCAGTTTAGAGCTACTGTGTGAAGACCAGTGACTTTGATATACAGAGATTTTTATTGTTCCTTCTGGCATAACTTTCTATGCAAGAGTTATCTGTAGGCCTCTTAGTACAGAAAAATAGCACATGATGGTGCCTTGTAGGCTTTATTTGCTTTCTTACATGGTTCTCCTGGAAATTCTCAAATGAAATATCTATAGAAAAAGCAAGTTTGGCCATGGGCTTCCTACTGTTTGATGTGTACTCTTGTAATTCTTTTGTTCTTCTTGAACATGACTATAGTGATAGGTGTAGATATATGTGCACGTGGTTTTTATATGCAGCAGTAATTGAAAAGACATCTGTGAGGTTTTTTGGGATGCATGTGTGAGTGGCCTTCTGATTCTGGTAATACCTCACACTGGTTTCTCCAGGTTCATAAACAGCCCTCAAAATCACTGTTCTATTATTTTCCAGGGTTATTTTAATGTTTCCCTGTGTTTTGGAGAAAGATGATCCTTTGGCTCTTTAATATATTGTAATATGGCCCAAACCCCACAGATACTTCATTTCTGAATTTCATTTCACACTGCTCATGCCTCACAGAAATAATCTGCTTAAGGTTTAATAACTTTTCCACCTAACTTCTGTGGGTCCAAAAGAATATTGTGCTATCTCTGCTGTGTTCCCAGCTTGCTTTGTCTTATTTTAATGCACACGAGATCATGCAGAGAACTGTGCCACTGTGGTATATGAAGCAGTGAGGAAACTACATTACCATAAGGAGATTGGGGAGAAAGGGGCTTTGTTTCTTAATAATTTATTTGTTTTTGTTATTTAATTTGGTAGTCCACATACTTGTCATGGATTTACAATCCCAGAACACATAGGTTTCGTGCATAATAAAAAATGGAGAATGCGCAAAATCACAAGAATTTGTGGTTTAGAAAAAGAATGCAGGGTTGGTGATGGTGAGAAGAGAGAGAGATAGCAAGAGCTGAGGAATGGTGAGATGTTCAGAGAATGTGTGGTTTGGGTGGGACATTGGAAACTGAAGAGAAGACAGCTTGAATAGCAAGTGAAATGAGGGAATTGGGGAAGTTTTAAGGAATGTGAAGAGAGCTGCAAGAAGAGAGCAAGGTAAAATTCTGGAGCTGTGAAAAGAGATGGGGAGGTCTGGAAGGAGATGAAAAGTATCTGTTGTTTGAGGACAACAGGCTTGCAAAAGTAAGGCAGGAGTGAGTTCAGCAGTTTGATAGCACAGAGGTGATGGTGGGAAATGGCAGTGAGTGGTAGATTTTTCACAGTATAGCTTCTTTAATTTCCCCTATAGAATCTTGGAATTATCTGTCAGGTTGAATGACCTGAAGCTGAATGACCATTATACAAAATTCATCCTTGGTATGTGCTCATGCATGAATAACAGTAGCAGTAGACTGAATGTTTAGATCATTCTTGTGCTTGTTTCTGGATTCCATAATTTGCTTTAACAGGAAAATCTCCTTTTGTATTCATGGTGTTGTACCCATTCTGGTGCTTTTAATGAGAGTAAGTATGCACATATATGTAGAAGCTGTATGACAGGTACTGAAGTTATTAATTTGTAATCACAATGTGAGTATTGACACACGGGCTGTGTAAGTATGTGGTAGTAAAGATGTTTCTCTTCAGGGATAGAATTTAACAATTGTCCTCATTGTAAAATATCATCTGTTACAAATATCTGTCACTACTAGCAATACAGCTCATTTAGTAGTGCTGGATGATCGTGTATGGAGACTATTTGCCAGAAAATCTGGGGACTTAGTACTAAGTAACAATGATTTTGAAATATAGCCTGCAATATTGTAATTACCAATTATTTTTCTCCTTTTATTTTATATTCAGAATTGTAGTTTCTCGTCCATACTGTCAAGATAAGCAATCAGTCTCTGACAGTACGGTAAAATACATGTTGTTTTTTTTTACTGGGTTGAAGAGGTTTTTTGCAGGAGTTTCTAGTCTTTGCCTTGATCGTTTCTGCAAGCCCATTTTTCCATGAGTCAAGCATCAGAGATCAGAACCCCTGTACTTAGCTTTAGTAGCCTTTCACAGTTGAGCAGTGTGTACTTAATTTTTGTTGAGCTGAATTCTTGGAACAAAAAAAATTCAGAAATGCTGTGGACTCAGAGATGAAAGTGCATTCTTGTCATTTCACCTCTGCATGTCCCAGAGTAACAGCGGTTGACAGACATTGTTGATGGATGTTTGAAATTAATAAATAGTATCTCTTTTTGTTCCCAATTGCCAGATGTTGTATCCTAAAAAACCCTCACTTTTTGAACAGAAAATATGGTTTGCTGATAGTTGTTATTGAGAGTTCAAGGACTGAAACAAAGTTAAGAAGTGGCAGCTTCTACTTTGAGGAGCTGTTGCTTGCTACAGAGGCACATTGAGTGTAGCACTGCTTAGCTACTGCCTCTGCTCTGCAGTTAGAAAGGACAAGAGTCCTACACTGTCAAAGTGACATCTTTCATGAACTCTTTGAGTGTTATCCTGAAATTAAAGAGGTTTTGTCACTGGCATTGAGGGAAGCAGAATTATGCTCTTCTCTGGGGAGGCATGGGGATAAGCCTTTCTGTTGATTTATCATAGTGCTAGCAAGAAATTACAATGCTAATATTTTTAAAGCAATTACTGCATACAAATAAGAGGGTGTTAATAAAGTAGGAAACCTAGCACTATTCCAGAACTTGCAAGAAATAAATATTTAACTTTTATAATACGATTCTGAAAAGAATGGGAGAACATGTCTCTGGATAGTTTAAAAGCTTTTTACCCAGTATTGACTCAACAGTTGGTGCTGCAAATAAAATATGAGTTTGTCATGTATGTAATTGAATAATATTTCAAGCCATCAAGGATTCTGTTTCCTAGAAAATAAAAAAAAAAATTAAAATCAATCCTGCAGTCAAAATGTATGATTTATTCGAAACACTTTTAAGTACCTTAAGAGTGAATTGAGATCAACATGATAATTTAAGTGATCACAATGATTTCTTAATTTATGATAATGTGAATTATCATATGCAAAGAAATATTGGTGATCCCTCTAAATTAATGCAGATCAGAGAGTAGTGTAGTTAATGAAGTGTTTGAGGAAGAGTCATTCTGCAAATAGTGCTGCTACAGCTCCTTAATCTCTGAGTTACAAAACGTTGCTCTTGGGTGAAACTATTTTTTTTTCGGGATAGTAAACTTTGTGCACTTTATGCCAGGTGGGAATCTTGCCATGTTTTATATTATTTTTAGTAATTATTAAGTCAAATGGGTTTGGAATTTGAATTTTTGCCTCTTTGAACCATTGACTGTTTGGGGGGCTTCACTAAACCAGCCTTCATAACTACACATAGAGGTGAGAAGGAATCAAATTATTTTTAAAGTTTTAGTGTTTTTTAAATGAATTTATTGCAGAACGTATAACATATCTTACAGCAAAACAGCTTGTCTTGCCTGAGGTGGGATCAAGCCCACACAGTTAAATAAACCACGTACCATAATTTCATTACATGTTCCTATTTGCCCCTGAAATTCTTACCTGCGAAGGAAGGAACACAAACTTTATTATGCAATTAAGGATTTGATGGAGTTTTTATTATGTGAGAGATCCACAAGGGGGAGACTTTATTCTAGAATAACCTTGTTGGGGACACTTCCATCTGTCAGAGACCTGGGCAAGGTGGGAATCCAAAACACCCTTTGCTCAGTGCTCCCTTGGCTTCCCAGCTTTTTATCTTTTTAGGTACCATAGTTACCTACCACTGATAAGCTGTAGGTTTATTTAAATCCGTATAAAGTTGGCATCTTAAAAATAAATACCATGACAGTCAGGGAATGTAACTGAATATCCACACACAGCAGAGATAATTGTTTGTCCAGATTTACCCGGCTTTTGAATATTGACTGTCCTGTGCTTTACAATTTCTTACTTTTGAGCTACTACAGTAGTGTGCTTTTTCAGGCTAACATTCATTTTGATGATCATTGTCTAATATTTTTAGCAGTTTCTGTGTGCACTAGCTGCTCACACAGGGCAATGCAGAGCCCACAGCAATGACAGCAAATTATGGTACATTTTCCTGTTTTCCAGGTTGCTTGGCATCTCTGCAAGAAGCCAGTAATTGTAGTAGGGCACTGCTTCTACTTAGAATATCTTGAAATATTTTTAAATGTTTACATGTAGGTATCAGGTGCTGTGCAGTTTATACATTATTTTATGAAAAGGTCTGTGTTTTGTAGTTGGACACATCTTTTGTAGAATTCTGACTCCAATGTGTGCTTGAGAGAGAAATGGATAATAAGAAAAAGTTATATTTTACACCTAACACTGTATTGCCTAATTCTTTCTAAAACAAGTGCTGTTAAATGTTGAAATATCCTTGAAAAGTGAAAGATATTTGGTGTGCATCTAGTGCATGATGTTGTAAATGTTCATTAATGTAGTGTGATGGATAAAAACCTACCCAACCACAAACTTGCCATGTTCTGATCATTTCCTGGTGATTGGGAAGATAAAGGAGAGACAATTGTTGTAATACTGAAAACAAAAGAAGGTTTTGGAGTTTATAGCAGGTGAAGATCTTGCCCTATGTAATTTGTGACAGTATGTGGTATAGCCTTATTCTTTCATAGAAACTGAAGCAAAAAAGGTTATTTCAGAGACTGTATCACAAGATGATTTATTTCAGAACAAACATAAATAATAGGTAGTCAGGTTGACAGTTGATGCAGAATTGTGTTTTAATTTCCTCACATTTTAAAAAAGTCACATCTCACCACTATATCTGATATCATATGTTGGTCATGATATGTCATCTTACCAAGACAACTTACCAAGACAAAGTGGTTTTTTTTGTTGTGTTTTTTTGTTTGTTTGTTTTGTTTGTAGAAGAAAAGCTACAGAAGCATGAAGATGTTCATTTTTGCACTTCTTTTTTTTTGACACATTCTGGATTATATGAATTTTTCACAAATTATCATGATTTGTGAAAGGTGAAGAATGAGTAAATATGCTCTTTTCCGTTTTATGAATATCATGTGCATAATATTTTAATATGTGGGTGCTGTCTGTTTCCCTCATCTTGCTTACCTGTCTTCTTTTGTGAACATACAAAATTCTTAAGTCAATGGATTTGCAAAGTACTTTCAGGCAGGGAATGGATAAAACTTTGCTGGTG
>VZUA01023140.1:10513-21199 GCA_013401035.1 Horornis vulcanius | reverse complement strand
TTTCACACTCTTCATATTGTCTACTGCATCAGAACAACTGACATCAGCAGAACAGCTGAGAAAAAAAGAAAGGAAATTCAGTATAAGATTTGGAGTCTATTGCAGTGAGTAGTCTGAAAAGACCATTTTAGCTCAAATTTGGATGTTCTTGACAAATCAAGACCTCCTTTTAATCATTAAAATTCACATAATTTGGCTTATTGTGCTCTGCTTTTCTTTAATTTTGTTGTTTATTGTTAAACTCCTTAGTGCAGCTTCAGTGGATTCAACTGAAACGCCAAGAACATAAACCAACAGAAAACATTGATAGATTCCCCATTGAGGTCACTGCATTTCTGACTCACATCATAAAACTAAAACTAAAATCATGTTGCATTTTCTTTATCTTACTTCAGCTACAAAATACTATAAACAAGCTGATTACAAAACAAGAGCCGTCAGATAAACACCAGCTGTGCCACATTCACTTACAGACTGGCAAGCACATATAGAAGTATCTGCAATGAAAACAACTACAGTGTTTAAGATACTGTCTAATTAATCCAATAGTGAGAAAAAAATGGGACGATTTAGCTCTATTGCAGCTGGCCTACATCGTGTTTCTCTTTCACTTTCAGTGGAGACACTGCAATTTGACAATCACTGAGACTAAAGCAAGTCCGGGATCATCTTGAACTGAAACACAAAAGTAAAAGCTGTGTCATGTCCCCTGCACAGGTAGGGTGCAAAGACTGTCCCTAAAAAACTGGAACTAAGAGACTGTTGCTAAGCTTAAATACATTCTCCACACATGCACATTCAGCCTACAGATTTCCTTCTCAGACCACTGATCATTATGGGGGTTCCATCAGCTAGCAAATTTACAGACTGTCAAACCATCTGATATAGACCCCTGAAGTGTCATCACATTCTACTGGCCTTCAGTCGCCTCTAGCCATGGTCTGGAATCAAACACACTGATCTAGTGATGAGATGCTCTTAATCCTATTGCCTGACCCCAGAGCCCTGCAATCGCATGGGCAGATAAAGATCTAAATTAGTATCATTCTACTTAATTACTCTTTTTATGCTTTTGAAGAGAGCCATATAAATATAAATCTTCAGTAAAATAATGCTTGATGTCGCTAGCAAGTAGATTATATTGCAGCCATCTGTTTGCAGCTTGAAAAGTTACCAGTAAAATAAGACTTCCCTGACAAAAATCACCAAGAGTTTATGCCATCATGATTAGTTCAATTTCCTCACTTTTAGAAACAACAATTAAGCAGTAAGAATGTAGAATAATGCTGTTGTAGAGTACAACCTTATCTAATCCATGGAAGTTAAACAAATTTGCAGTAAATAATGCTGCTAATATCTCAGTCAAAGAAAGCATGTAATGCTACAGATTTCATAAATTACAAAATCAAAGAGATTCTGTTCCCAAGTTTATATTTAAAAAGAAAAAAAAAATAAAACATTTCTATTGTGAAATAAAAGAGATTCACTTATGGCTATATCTCTCATCATGTTTCAAATCCATGTTGTAGCCATTTGGGACTTAAAATAAGATCTGAAGTAATTTTTGAGCCAACCTGTAAAACGAGCCCAAGGAGTACTGCTTAAGATCTAGCTGAAAGAAAACAAAACATCATGGACTGGTAAAACCATTCTTTGATCAAGAAGGGCCAGCATTCTTATCTTCTGCAGCTCTTAAGGCTCTTTAACTTTTGGGACACAAGGCAATTATAGTAACTAAGTCAATTTGGACAGTATCATTTCATGAGTTTAACCAAAGACTTGATTTCAAATCCCCATGATCTTCATTGAAGAGTATATCGCTGTTATTATTACTTTAAAATAAACAAAGGTGGTGCAATTACCACGTCCAGTCAGCTTTGTGACCGGAAACAAAGCAATTTCCAATCAACAAACTCCTGTCATTCAATTGCACTGGAGCCAGATAAGAAGTCCTGCTTATAAAAATTTTCCTCCATCAATGCAGTGATTGTGGGAAGAGGCCGACTGACACCACAAGTTGGATAACATCGTCTTCTTCAAGCATTTGATTGTTTCCCTCCTGAAAGCAACACGAGTGGGTTTGACATACATTGATAGCCTCCACATTGCATGGGGCTTATAACCTTCTTCCCCTAGCATTAATAGTGCAAGTCTGGCCTGGATACCCCTAGGCGAAAGTCACTCACAGTAGAATGCTAATGCCTTCATGTTTGCATCAGCCATTCCCTGCATACTTCTTCCCCAACAAACTACCACTGAGATTTCCTGGTGAGGTTAAATTTATCTGACAGGTGATAAGGTAAGAATTTTCTTTTCAAAGCAATGAATACTGTGATAGTAACCAATATTTTAGTAAGTTCTAAGTTGGCTGACATGGTGGGCACTTACCGAAGTCCCCTGTAGTTGTTGAGTCAGCTGTACTCCATCTATCCCGTGCTCCCGCATGTGATCAACTGTTCAACCCCTCTGCCCTGCAGAACTTTTTCAGAAAATACTCTGAGCCTGTGGATGGAGGAAAAGAGACACTCATTATGAAAATTCTTTTTAAAATAGGTCTGGATTTCAGATGGGAAAATTTGACAGGTCTCAGAATACTTTACAAGCCTGTTCATCATCAGAATGAAACCTGAGTAGGTTCTTTATGGTGGCTTTTTTCAATCCTCTGCCTGTTTTTTCTTGCAGGCTTTTGATCTGCTTCTCTCTACTTGTATGAAGAAATCCAGAGGACCATGTGGGGCAAACAATCAACCTGGAGAAATTCTTCTGTCATCAGCTTGTTGAGGGAAAACCTTGTTTGCTTAAAAAGAGGGGTGGGAGGAAGGAGAGAGATGGAAGCATTGAGATAGGATCAGTAACTAAACTGCAGGGTTATCAATGTACCGTTGTGTGTTGTGAGAAGTGTCTATTTTTTTTCAGCTCTGGGCTAAACTCATAGTACTAAACAAAACAAAAGCAAAAAGAGCGACATTTCACGCTGCGATGAAAATGTGATATAGGGGTGTCATCATGAATACAGGTGTCAACAGAATGATAATTACCAACAGGACATCAATGCACACAAAGCCAAGTGCACACAAAGGCAAAGATCAAGCTGCTAGAAACTAAGCCTGCTTCATAATATCAACTCCTCTGTTTCTGGGATTTGGAGGGGGGTGTTTAACTCCCATTTCTGGCATTAGGCTTTTTTCCTCCTTCTGCCTCTTCCGTTTATATTGTAACCATCTATGCCTGGAAGCTTTTGTTACACCTTTGGCTTTTGTATTGTAGTTTGTAGGCTTTTGTATCGTAGAGTCAGCTTTGAGGTACCTGGATTTGTTGGGATGTGGGGCAGTTTTTAGAAGAGAAAAGCCCTGCCTCTGCCATGCCTTCCAGCTCCTCTTAAAAATCAAAGTGCTGCAGAGCACACTGTGTACGTTGATGGCAACCCAGGCAGGCCCTACAGAGCAGCCATGGCAGAGCCAGCACTGACATGATGCACTGACTTGCCTCCTCCTCATCATCCTGCAGTGTCAGGGCAGCGACAGAGGAAACCAAGTTTTCCTCTTAACACTGAAGTGCCACACAAATCAAAACTTAAATTTCTCTATATGATATCAGTTTCACAAAGAAGTTTGTGAACAAGTTTAAAGAACAGCCTAACCTTGAGTAGGTTTGCAAAATGAGAATCTCTATTTATGTTGTTTTATTATTTGAGACATGTCCAATACCAAAAGCCATCCCTTGCCTTTTGTTCTTTGGATGAAATTATTGAAAATATCAAATCATCCTAAATCACAGTGCAATTTCTTTTTCCACTGAGAGCAATCACAGCTTCTACAACATCTGGGTTTCCTTCCTCTGCAGGAGTACGTACACAATGAAATCCTGACGGGTGTCATCCCACCCTTCCCTTGCTGCAGACTGTTTTTCAACAAATAAAACACAGGACTGCAGGACAGTCTTATTATGTGAGACATACTCAAGGATCTGGCCACCAGCAGCTACCCATGGAGGAGCTGTGGCTGTGCTCTTCTGGGAGACACAGCTCTCCCCAAAAGCTGTAGGAGCAGCTTGGCTGAGGTGAGCCCACGTGTGTGAGCAGAAGAGGGTTAAAAGCCTGCTGGGCAGCAAAGCCCACAGTGGCTGCATCGCCTTCATCCCAGCAGGTCACAGCACCCACCCCTGTGAAAGTCACTGCTGACAAGCACCTCTCACCTTATCCCTCTCAGGGAAACAGTGATTACCCAGATGTTCCCAACCCCAAGCAGTTTTGCAACCCCTCAATCTATTAAAACCCATAGGCAGGGTGAAAAACAGCCCAACATGTTTCACCATTAATTAACTGCTCCTATTTATAGGAAGTTATCAATCAACAAATCCCTGTTCTTACCAAAAACAAGCCCTTCACTGCTATAACACTGTACCTATAAGTGACCTGAAGGATATACCACATGCCCTCAAAAATCCAAAATTCTTTTTCAAGTTCTCTGTAGAGAATTCAACTATATAATGTGTTATTTCTCTATTCTTTAGCTCTAAAATAAAAAGAAATCCCTGAATTTTTGGACAGGAAAAAAGAAAACAGAAAAAACCCTATTTCACCATTAACCTTTAAGAGAATGTGCCCCCAAATATTTGATTTTCTGATCTAAGAGTGTATTCATAAGGAAAACTATTTTCATCCTGTATAATATTCAATGGTTTTGAAAGTTTTCAGTATGATTTCAATGTTATTCTGGCCATAAAAAAAAATAAGACCACGGTTCTATGAATAGATCACAATAAGCTTTTCAAATCTACCTCGTTATGAGTAAGAGACATCTTGCTCATTTCTAAATTAAAAATCTGTCTCCATTCCACAAATCCCTCTCTCCATCTCACTCACATTTTATGTATTATTTGAAATCAGACAAGCTGATTCTTCTACACTATAATTTTCAGGGCAATTTGGGCACAGTTTGATTACTAATTTTATCAATTAGGAACTTTCTTCTAAGGAATTTTCTCTTTTCATATAGAAAGGTATAAGTCATAAGCAAAAACCTTACTTTTTCTCTCTTCTCTAGAACTTAGAAAGTCCCCACACCTTGCTACCCATTTCTAAATACCTGTGAGGAGACAGAGAAACAGCAAGAGAATAGAAAACCTCAATAGAGGAGAACAAATTTCATATCAAAGGTCATGTCCAAAGATTTTTAATCAGTCCACATGGAAGCCAAATTGTACTGCTGTTTTGCCCACAATGTAACTACATATTTTGCCAGATTTGCAATTATCTTAATAAAAATGAGATGGATAATATAATCCTTTATTATTAACCAGAAAAAAAATCCTGGGTTTTATCACTATTATCTTCTTATAGATAGCTCTGGAATTGTCTTAAACTTGCTTCTACCAAACACAGAGCACATCAGAACTTCACTGTTAATATGAAATTCTGAAAAACTCAGCTACATTGCTACCTTGAAGCATGGAAGCTATTTCAAAACAAAATATTCTTCAATGTCATAAGCCATATGAAATTCCTACTCCCAGTTTGAAAGTGAAATGCTTTGCTCTGTGAAGAGGGATTCTGGGTTTTTTGGAAATGAGCTCTGAAGGTGCACAGTGATTATTGGATGTCCATGAAATGAGTTCTCCCGCCTAAATGACCTTCTAATGGAACCATGCACATCTCCATTGTTTAGGAACAGAGCAAGTTTTATACACAATTAGATAAGTAATTTTTCTAGTGATATGTTTTTTGTAGAATATATGTCAACATCAAATGTTTAAAATATGTCTGGGAAAGCAAAGGATAGTTAAAAGAACAACTTCAGCTGTCAAAACACAAGCAAGCAAATCTTTCTGACAAAATAACCTGTCCAAGTTTGGCATATTTTTGGGGCATATATCTGTGTGTACAGGCCTATATTTGAGAGTATTCTTATGGATTCCCTCCCTAGACATCATCATCATAGTTCCCATTCAGTTCTTCTGACAGTGAAATTTTGGAAGCCTCCAAACAGCCTCCCAATCCTTCTCCAGTTGCTTTGTGTTTTTCATAGCTGTACTCATCTGCATTTAAACCTGCTACACACTTGCTTTTCTAGGCATTTCTCAGTATTAAGTCCACACTGAGCCCCTTGATATAAGTAATTCACATTACTTCCCAAGTTTCTTTTCTAAAAGATCAGATTTAATTCGAAGCCCAGCTAAACTGGATTAGCAACTTATATCATTCTTACTGTACCTAATCAATGTGTGCAGTAACCACAAGGAAAAAAGTGCAAAAAAATCAATACTGCAAGAGACATTTCTCCCTAGTTATAATCAAATATACTCACATAAACACATGGCTAAAAAATTGTCACGGCTGTTTATGTTATTGGCATCTAGAGAAAGTGCACACCAATTTTAACTGAAGAGTATTCAACCTCAAAACCATCTAGTTCACTTTCTATCTTGCCAAAGCAACTGTAATTTAAATCCCTCTAATGCAAATTGTTAGCAGAACAAGGAGCACAAGTGAGAAAAATGATCATGAAATTATACTTGTGTTGAAATATCAGAGAACCCAAATCCAGTTTAGGTAAAGTTTTATCAAAGGCAAGAACGTGACCTGAACAGGTTGAAAATAACCCTGGCGTCAGTTTCATTTGGGTACAGACCACAGAAATGGGATCGAAAAATCCCTGATAGTTTTACTAGCATACAACAATATACATCAAAAGACCAACATGTTTCAGTATTAGCAGAGGTAAATGTGAATTAGAAATGGCTGTGGTTGTAAATTGGGAATTGGAATAAAAAATACACTCAAGACTCTTTCAGCTTCTCTGGATTTATGCACACCTGCCTGCTCAGTGGTAACAAATACATACTCCCTATACTTTAGAACAGCATTAAAATCAGTTCATTTCTTGATTGAAAAATTCCTTTTCATTTCACAGCCCTGCTTTTGAGTTTTAGATTTTCAAGCCCCTACTTGCAGAATCTACATCTGATCTACATCTACACCACAGATGACCTTAGCTCACCTGTGGCTGTTTTGAAAATGAGTTTTCACGTTGACAATTACAGACTTGACAGTTCAGTGTGAAAATAAATCTGGAATTCAACTTCCTCTTGGACAATACAGATTTTTTTTTTTTATTTTGTCCCAAATTAAAATAAATAACTAAATAAATAAAACACCATGTTACCATTCTCTATCTTATCTCCAGTCATAGAGAGTTACACTTTTCACACACAAGATGGAAGTTTGCTTTTAAGGCTGCGATTCCCAAATACGCACACTCTTTGGTAGCATTAGATGAATCCTAAACACTACACGCTTGTATCTAACAAATGAAGCACCCTCCTTTATGAACACATTTCCACCTCCCAGCCAAACCCACAGCCTTTATTCCTGTCTTAGATTATCCTTAATTTTTCAGTAGTTAAAGCATTTTTTTTTTCTTCTGCAGAGGCCCTCTCATCCCTCAGATGAGAAAGAAAGGGAGTTTTTGACCTGAAAGGAACATTCACCTGGTCCTCTTGCTTTACAGCATAGCCTTTTTCCTTGTCTCCCTCTGCCATTAGCTTCTTCAACTAAATGCAGATGTCACCAGCCTTTCTTTAGAAAAGGGAAATAAGTGTCCCATTAAGTACTTAGAGGAGTGGACAGATTCTCCCATTCAGCTGGTTCCCTACACACTTGCTGGTGCTGAACAGCAAATCTTCTATTTCTGAGAAAGGGCTATCACAGAGAGGTCATTTTCCTCTAAGTGGTTTCCTTATTTCATCTGTTCTCAAGTTTAGTGTTAAGTTGCTGAAAGATTACCTCATTCATATGATTGCGAGCCTGTTCGCCTCCAGAGTGTAGGGTGAACGAGGCAATAATTATTTGTTGGAAAAATACAGGTAGTTTAGCTTGCATTGCAAAGAAATATGCCTGAAGTTGTCATTATTCCAGGGACAAATCCTGAGACCTTTATTTCCTTTTCAGAGAGTCAGGCCCCACTCACAATGGTGAAAAATTACATGTGGATAGTCCCAGCTTCTGCTCCAGCTCAGAGAGAGCCCAAAGTGAACAGGGGCAAAGGGGCTGCCTGACCAAGCACTGCTGCAGACCATGTGTGCACCCACAGCCTGGGGCTTCTCCAGGAAGGAAAGCAATCACCAAGCAAGGTAGGATGAGAGTTTAATGTACTTTAATACACCAGTGAAGTTCCCTAAGCCAAATGCTTCCCCTGCCTCCCTTGGCATAAGCGGGTTTTTGAGCTTTAGAGCCTGGTTTACATTACACTGGAAGTTTCTTTTGTGGGTCTCTTAGTTTTGGAGGCAGGGGGGATTTAGGCTACTTATGTTAAAGAAAAAAAAAGCAAGTGCAGCTTTAGTGGAATAAATGCAGAGTTTCCCATGTTTAGTCAATTCATGGACAGATTTCTAAGACCATTTTCCGTAAGATTTTTCCCAGCCAAATACAGTCACTGTTGTAGTTACCAGGACAATTTTCCATAATTTTATGCAAGACTAAAATGCAAAATGATAAGACCATTAAACATCAGAAAACTCTAATAAAGGAGTGAAAAAGAGTGACAGAGATCAGAAAGATTTTTCCACAAAAGAGCCTTGACCCATTCCTCCTAGGTTGCACCTGTTCTCAGAATACAAAGGCAGCAAACTGCCTTTAGGAAGAAGAAAGCTTACTACACAACCCCTATGAACTGCATTTAAGATGCATGTTCATTATTTTGCTGAAGGAATGTTCAGCAGAATCAATATGCCATCAAGATAAAAGAAGAGTATAAATTGTCCTGAGAGTTGGCCAGAATTTTCTTTATTGTCAGCCAGGGAATTAAAAACAGGGCAGGAGGCATATTAAAACTGTGCTTTTATAAGCCTAATCAGTAGGCTGGAAAATGAGTTTCACAAAGAGATAATGAGCTCCCAAATCATAATTTGCCAAGGGTGCATCGATTTTCACTCGTCTTCAGATCATTTACGAGCACCCAGCACAAGAACACCTTTCTGCCCCAGGCTCCCACCAAGCAGGGGCATGTGCCAGAACAGCTCTCCCTGAGCAAGGAGAAGTTACCAGCTTAGTGGTTGCATCAGCTAAAAGGACATGACTTTGGATGCACTCAAGATGGATATTTCATGGCCATTATCAAAGCTGAGAATGAAAGCATTTTTGTGCCCTGTTGAATAAATATTTGCTTCCTCTCTTGGGCATCTTCACAGGTATGGCAAAGAGCTAATCATAATAAGTTGATGATCAGTCCTGCTGCCATCACTATGGTTTTACCAAGACTGTGTTCCCATCCCACTCCATCCCCAGAGCTATTTGGGCATTTACCCAGTACACAGGAGGACAGACTGAATGTCCTCCTCCAGCTCCACCTTGGGGACCACTCCCTTAGGTCAAAGGATGAAACTTACACCGGGATTAGTGGCAACAGGTTTTGACCCCACCAGATCATACTGCACTGTTTGTACAAAGACTCTAATGTCAATTACAGCAAATGAGAGAATAATCCAGTCCAGCATACATTCTAGACCAGTGCCTAAAACACTGTCCTGAAAAACAAAGTTGAAATAAAGCTCTCAGACTAGAGAGGCATTAAACCTAGGTCTTCCACATCTTAGTCAAGCATCCAGATCCCTCCTATAACAGGAGCTACTGCAGAGGCAGCTTTCTATCATGGCCACCAAACTTTTTTTACAAACAACGTCACAGGAGGGATAATAGAAGTTAAAAATGTGGTCTTTTCATTCAAGGTGACATTTGATTTCTTCTTTCAAGGTAACACACAAAATCCATGTACATACCTACATTCTTACTACCATGAGTCAGGCTTGTTTTCCTCTCCCACCCACGCATCACCAATCCACAAATGTCCTATGCTAAAAGGACTCACTGGATTTTTTCAGGAGAAAGGCTGAAATCAGAGGAACCAGTCTTGTCATCTGACTCCTCTATGCATTATGTTCCTTTAATTCATCTATAATTTGCATTTAGAGTTAAGAATTATGTGTACAAAATTCAATGTTAACTCCTCTCACTTGTTTCACCCTCTAGTGCTTTCATTTTATTTGACTGCACCCCGGTCTTGTCAGCAATTTAGACTGACTGGGTATTAATTGTCTATTACATCACCTCTTTACTCTATATGAGGCACAATTTTCTCTTGTAGAGAGTTATCTTCATCCCAGGACCTGGTTGGATTCCAAGGGAGCTATTTGTTTATAAGAGCAAAATTCAATAAAAAATGTTGTTTATCTTCAGGAGCTATTTATCATCTGCTAGAGAGCAGAGTAATTAAAAAATGGTATCGTTTGGGGAAAGTGAATAGGTTGCTGAGTTGGTTTTTCCTGTTTAAATTTTTTGTTGTACTCCAAAGTTCACTAGTGCATCAAAATCGTTTTTGCTCTAGCAAAAGGCACAGATTTATAAGGGGGAGGAGTGCTCCANTCTATGGGGGGTGGGGTGGGAGGGAAGGAACATGTTTGATTGTTTGAACACATTTTTAACAGCACAGTTTATCTCCCAAGGCAAGAAACAACCTACCCCACATTCTTCATTGAGAGAACTGGAAGCTGATGCTTCCTTCCCTTGTTCACCAGCTGAACATGCCCATCACCAGAGCTCAGCAGATTCCTCTGAAATGGTAAAACTTATCCCCACTCTGAACTGCCCTTCTCTGAACTCCTTTACTGTGCAGTGACCAAGCACTGGAACAG
>VZUA01023140.1:0-10049 GCA_013401035.1 Horornis vulcanius | reverse complement strand
TTTTTTCCATTCTGTCACATCTCTGAACAAATTCGACATTCCCTAAATTGTTAAATTCAGTGCAGAATGAGGATTATGTTCCTGTAGTCAGTCAAATAAGATCAGATATTTCTATGGNAGAAGGCGACGAAGGTGATTAAGGGAATCTTTAAAAGGAATCTTTAAGAGGAAAGGCTGAGGGAGCTGGGCCTGTTCAGCCTTGAGAAGTGACGGCTGAGAGGGGCTCTCATCAATGTCTGAAAGTACCTAAAGTGGCGGTACGAAGGGTTTGGATCCGGCTCTGCTCGGTGGTGCCAAGCAATGGGACAAGAGGCAACGGGCAGAAACTGATGCACTGAAGCTCCACCAGAATATGGAGAGGAATTTCTTTACTGTGCAGTGACCAAGCACTGGAACAGGTTGTCCAGAGAGGTTATGGAGTCTCCCTCACTGGAGATATTCCAGACCTGTCTGCATACAACCCTGTGCCATGTGCTCTGGGATGACCCTGCTTGAGCAGGGAGGTTGGACCAGATGTCATTTTGCCCCCTCATGGCTGTTACATTACAAGGGTCTGCAAGGCAACTTGTCAGGACTGAAGATTAAAACATACTGGTGGCCCAGCATCACACCTTAATTTTCATCTTCCTCCATGCAAAACCAGCACAAAGAGCTACAAAGTTTAAGCTCTAAATGCCATACTCATTTTCTAGAGAAAACATAGAAGAAATGAATGCTTGCAAATCTTCATTAGTCTGTACATTATGGAAAGATACTGTAGGCTAAATATCAGAATTGCCTATTAAATACCATAGCAACAGATCAAAGTGTATGTTAGTACACTAAACAGAAACACTGCAAAAAAAATCTAAACAACAAAAAACATTGTGATTAAATATATGTTAAAATAATCCATAAAAATCAAAAAGTGAGGAAAATATATCCTCCCATGAATTACAGCTCCACTTGATCTATTTCTTTTCTTACTATTAAGTCCACTGCATTATTTATTCCTTCAAGTGCTTTAATCAAGATAACCACTCAGAAGTCATTTGATTTAAAAGTATGGTTACTGCTAAATGCAGCAGTAACAGATCACAGCAATTTGCAGCCCACAGTTACGTGTGGCAGCACAAAAAGCTTGCTGCACTGAGGACACACTGCATGGCTGCAGCCAGGAAAGACATTCAGGGGTGTAAAAGGAGATTTTACGTTTCTTTGATAAAGAAATATCATTGTGAGAGACAGCCCTCCCCCTTTTGCTCAGCCCCAGGACCCACACTAACCACACCAAATACGGATTGAAAGTTTATCCTGCAGGATGAGAGAGTGTTTAACTTCAGCATGTTTCAAGCATACAGCTCTACCCATGGGAGCCAGGCTACAGCAGCAGGGGACCCAAGCATTTTTAAAAATTTATCCAGGAATCAGGTAAATACCAAGCACATTTACATGGACAAAACACACTCTCTTGTGCCTACATAACTTGCACAAGTGCTGTCAGGCTTTTGAATGCTGAGCAGCGGTGGCTGGAACCATGCAGGGATAGCCATGGACTCTCATGCTGGTTACCAGCTACACAGGACAACAATTCTTACTAAAACATGGCTTTTTCATTAAAGCAATGTTCAGAAGATGTTTTATTTCTTTTTTGTATGTAGTCTCTCACTGAGGATGGAGACTCCCCTGTACTTTGTCGTTTGTAAAAGTACTTATTCTTTTCTCTGCACTTTTCTGAGCAGTGAAAACAAAATCAGATTAAAGGGACCAAAACTTTAGCATGTTAGTAATTGAAAATATCGCTAGTAACGTGTTAAAGAAATCATTAAAACAGCATCAGAGTTTGGGGTTTGGGTTTTTTTAGCTTGATACATCTGAAAGATTTTTTTTTTTTAAGAAACTGAATTCCATTGAACATTTGAAACTTCATTTCCATTTCAAATCGGGGTGTTGAAGAAATAAAGAGATTGTTCTTCTAAAATAAGTGTAGGGAAGTTCTCCTGTGAAATGGAGAAATCCATTTCTCAGCCAGCTGGCTCCATCAGACCTCTTTCTGAAATCAAGCCGCTAAGAGATACAAAAACTTTTAAGTAACATAAAAAGGAATACATTGAACACTTCAACTAAATTGGAACACAGACGGTTTTAAAATTAGAAAAAAGAACATATGAATAACAATGGGTCACAAAACAGAGAAGAAGCAAGAACTTTAGCAATACTGTTCCTGAATAAAATACAAATCACAGCTTCCAGAACATCCCTGTAGCAATGAAGAGCTGCAGACCTATGATTAACCTAAATACTGGAAAAAGCTAGAAAGCTGGTATCAGGTTGCAGAGCTGCAGAAAATGAAGATCACATTTTAAAAATCTTCCCAACCCATACACACAAACTCAACTTACGTAATAAATCTTTTTGTACATAAAAAAATTATTTTTCCCTCAGCAGGACTCGTGTACAACCTCAGAGGTAATCACACAAGAGACAGAGAGTCACGTTTTTGGTGTCAAAATAGATATAACCTCATGGCAACATTATCAATACTAAAAAATGGAATCTGAGTAAAGTAGATGGAAATTTGTATTAAAATAATCTACAGCCATAACCAGTAATGATCATAATCTTTGAACAGATGCATCAGGGTGTCATCTTGCATCTGTTTTAAAGCAGTATATTCACAGACCACAACTATACATGTAGCTTATAGCTTAAGCTAGCACATGGGAAGGGAGATCATAAACAAAGCCTACTGTTTTTACACTTTTTCTATACAGTCCACATAATTTTCAGCTTTACTTCCAAACAAAAGCAACTACTATTGCTTTTTATTATTCTATGCGAGAAGCTGCTCTCCTAAGATGAAAGCATGCTACTTGCAAGACAAATACATTTGGGAAAACAATTGTACTTTGGAGAGTTTACTGTCTAGTTTAATGCCAAACACTATAAGTGGGAATAAAAATAATATATGGAAATAACATACAACATAAGGCACCAGCTAAAAAAAGCCCACACTTAAATTCATTTTTCTTAAATAAATAACATTTTCAATTCTCTATCAGCTTTGTACTTCTACTTTCTTTCAGCTAAAGCTCTGGTTAAAGAACTTTAACTAGATAAAATACTCTTTATAAAATCCATTGATTATTATATACTGTTTCTACTGTAACAATCCTACATTTGTTCCAGGGACTGCATAAACACCAAGATGATAACATCTGCCCCAAAAGCTTAGTAATTATATTTGCAGTTCTTGAGAACATGCGGCTTACAGACAGCACAGCCAGTAAAGCCATGTGACGCAGCAGCATGAGGAGTTGTGGTCCTCTGGCCCTTCCCTTGGAGCAGCAGGGAAAACAAAATAACAGACAAATCCCATCGCCAGCCAAAATCCAGCCCCTGCTCCCAGCCTTTCTGTGCTCTTTCCTGTCATGTTGAAGTGTCTTTTCTGGGATTGGAAGAGAAATGGTTTAGACCGTGAGCAGTACAGCCAAGATGTGTTCAGGGCTTAACATAACAGAGCCTTAACAGGGAGGGGAACAGGGATATTTAGAGATATTTACAAGGATTACTTACCTGGCATAAGAGGAAGCAATATAATGAAGATAATCTTTTAAGTTTTAAGCAGGACACATCACTGATTACAGGGAGAAGGCAACATTATCAGTACTGCATGAGGAAGGAGCTGTAACATCTAAAGCCACAAATGATTTGCAAAGAGCACAGACACACGTCAGTGCAGAAGAAGGCAGCAACAAGTGGTCAAAAAACAGGCAACACTAACACAGCCAGCTAAAACTGTACTTTCACATCCTAGAGGAGGGCAAGCAGAGCGTGAATGCACTCAGCAAACCAACAGACAATGAGGCAGAGCCCCCATCTCTGGAACAAGACACAGAGTGTAATGACAGGAGAGGCCTCATCTGCTTGCACAATGAGGAAAAATTTGGATTTCACAGAAGGGAGCTGCCATACTTAGACACTGCCTGAAGATAATCACATTAACAGAGATCAATACACTGGGTGTGCATATCAATGTTGGAAAGTAATTACTTCCAGAATTCACTATTTCTACTTATACATTGCTTCTATGCAGACAGCAAACTGTAGTATTTCATTACTTTATTTCAGAAATCTACATTAATAGTACAGACAAGGGCTCTCAACTCGTAAATAACTCAAATGCTCATATTGGACCAAAATAAGGTCCATAATGCCATTATTAAAAAAATACTATGAACTATGAGCAAGAGAAGAACAAAAATTACTATCAGCATAAATACTTGGGCCAGATTTATAATCCATAACTTTGCAAGGACAGATGACCTTGCAAGCAGGTTCTTTTACAGTAGAGATGCTTGTTCTAGGGATGTAAAATGTCATGCAATTAATGATGTGGACAGAGCTAGATTTTAATAAGTTTCATCTGAGTTCATTTATTGACTTAAGTTAGCATGGTAAATTTATGAAGAAGTATGGGAGTTAAAATATACCTGTAAGAGTAACATGAAGTCACACAATTTTCCTATGCCCTTAAGAAAAAGGTTATCAGCCAACATAACACTTCAGGCCACTTCAGTTTTCTGTCTAAATATTTATATAAGGAAAAATATGGGCAGAGACTTAGCTGAGACTTCAGTCTATTTTTATGCATGTGTATTCTTAATATCCTAGTAAATAGTTGATGAAGCAGATTTAGTGGCTCTACTAAATTACAGTGTCTTATATTTACATGATTATTTCATTAACTGTACCTTTAAGTTATTTATCTGGGAGAAAAATTACTTCAGTTTAGATCCAGACTAAGGACTTTTAAACACTAAGTAGGAACACAGTAAGCTGCAAGTGCCTATATGTCTTGTGTAGCTCATGACAGAAAGATAAGTGTCTTGAAGCAAGCATAGAGGGCAAAAAAAGCCTGTTATCTACAAGCAGCCCTGGCACAGAGAAGCTAGATGCACAATCTAGTACTTTGAAAAGAGGGAAGCAGGAAGGTAATGTGGTATAGGCAGTTAAACAAGATTGTGGCTACTTTCCTCAAAATTCACCTTTCCCAAGACTTTCCATGTTTAGCACATTAGCTTTGGTCATTGCCACAGGCATCTCCCTTCTCCCACATGAGAACAAAAAACAAAGGAATCCACAAACTCTAAAGAACATGCCAATGGGAATGGAGTTGTTTGCAGAACTTGGTGGTTTGTATGCTTCCCTGAAACACAAAACCTTGTACCACTGATTTCCATCAATTTAGTTTCCTATTTTACTGCAACACCTTAATGTGGCCATTCTTCTCTTCTCCACTCAGGTGATGCGTACAGGAGACTTCACTGAAGATGTGTTAAGGTGGGTAACATGAATAAAATTTGTACAATTCCTCCCTAATTTTAAAATTGTCACAGAAAAAGGAAAAATAAAAAGAAGTTTCCACCAGCTGAAACATTTTTTCAAGATCATAATTTCTCCACACTTTATACAGCTGAACAGCTCCAAACCATTCCCAGCCTTGTTCCAGCACCTCTGAAACAGTCCTACACCATGATGACCCCAAGATAAACCATTATTTCCACTGCCTCTACAGCCAAACTTTTGCTTGGTGGCTGTCATCTTCTCCCTTCCCATCACAAAGGAAAGCATTATATATGCTTTATGATTTTTTACATGTTGAACAGTTGCAAATATCTTTCTGGCTGGCCTGGCTGGTACCCACATTCACTATATTTCATTTACATCTCACTAAAAATCTATCACCAGCACAATTCAGGTTTGTGAAGACGCACTCAGTAGTTGAAAACCCAGTTTTGTCAAGTGTTGCATGTGTGTCAAAGGAAATGGCATATGTACCATGTTTTAGACCCCACTGTGCAGAAAACCACAGTTGTTATACTATTAAAGGTCTTGGGCCATCACAGCATTGTNGGGCAGCAGGGAAGGGCCAGCTGCTCTCCAGGGCAAGGCAAGCCAGCAGCCCTGGTGGCCCTCAGCACCAGGTCCCAGGTGGACAAGAGGCACACTGGGTCATGGGATTCATCAGTGGCCCTGGACAAAACAAAAAAAGGAACCAGATCCAAGCCTCCTCTGGGAGCCACAGGCAGGACCACCCAGAGCTCCCTCCCAGACTGCTGTGAGCCAGGCAGTGATGCCACTGTGCTCACCCAGCCAAACAGAAGTGGGGCTGGGCTGTCACAGGTGGGACAGGGTGATTTTACACCCATCAACCACAGATCTGGACCTTCCTTTTCAGTAACATCCAAGGAAATAAGCCATGGGTCCCTGGAAGGCAGCAGGCTTCCCATGGCCATGATGCACGGCTGGCTGCTCATGCATGGGAGATGCAGGAGCCCATCATCCCATGGACTGAGCACAGCACTGCTGCTGGCCTGCTCCCAAATTTAAGATGTTTTTCTCATCAATACATAAAGATGCACCTTTTAGGCTGTGAATAATGTTTGGTTTTATCAATCATCCAAAAGTCCATTTCAGGAATTAGCTGCTCTTAATTTATTTTAATTTCTTAAACTAGATTATTGAATAATCAGAAATATTTTTACTTGCTTTTTACATACCAGAAGGGTATGAACACATGAATGTCGTGGACTTCTTGTTATGCTGACTAACTACCCTAGTTATTAGCCTCCAGATGAATACTCTACTCCATCATCCATTTATTTTCACCTGCAAAGTACCTCTACCAGGGCCCTGGAAATGCACTCACAGGAGCCAGTTAAAGAGGGACATTGTACCATGCCTATGTCAAGTGTTCTTGCTGAGAAGTCTCTTTGCTGGAGTTGTCACTAACCACCTCCAGGAGAAACAAATACCAGTGGAGCAAAGGCAGAATAGAGGGAAAACACCACAGCAAAAATATCTCATATGAAAACTGGTATTGTTGCAAACCCTGCAAAGCACCAAGTGTAGAACCATCAAGGCAGTGACAGGCAGAAAAACTACCAGCATCATATTTTATAAATTACAAAACCAAAATTTTGAGTTCTCTGTTTCATGTTCCATAGCATGAATTCAGTTGCTGGTATCTCCACTACAATCAGGAGCAATTGTATATTTCCTCTCTAGGCTGCAATTCAGTCTCAGAACAGCATAAATCTGACATCTAACTTCAAATCTGTATTGAAGACCAGAGGAACCCTTGTAATGTTCTACTCTGAGCTTTTGCACAACAGAATACCTCCCCTGCTCTTCCTATTTCAGTTTCTAACTCCTGTTATAAATTGGGTTTCTTTTATTTTATTTTATAATCTTAGTGCTGTCAGGAAAAAAAAAAAAAAAAAGTAAAGAGTTTTGGCTCAATGGCCAAAAGTGGGCTTTACCTATGCATTCCTTTTAGCATTCAGGAATATATTCACCTTATATAAATGGTACAAATACAGAAAAAAATGTCCTTACTTTCATACAATCTTTCACAATCAGTTTTGAGAACAACAGTCTCCTTACATTGCTATCTCAAATGGTACAATATTCATCAAATACCCCAAAGATCAATACCAAATTTGTAATTAGATGAACACTAACAAACACACAATGCTTAGTCATACATTATTAGAGGGGTAAGGCACACAACACTTAGTCATACCCCATTAGTGGTTAATTATGCCCCTGGTTTAATTTCCAAATCAGCAGAGAAGCTGAGTGTGGCCAAAGATACAAATGATAGAACACAGCATATTTGGTCAGGAAAGAGGAAATTTCTCTCTTTTCAAGGGATTGAACATGACACTGGCTCCCACAAAAAAAACAAATTAAATGAAATCTGCTGGCATCAATTAAAAAGGAGACAGGAATATGCTATGTAAAGAAGAGATTTTTTTTTATTGTTATTATTTCAGGCAAAAGTTGCCTAACAAAGCTCAGACTTCAGTGATAAGTATCACTTCTGTGTGGAACAGCTTTTCTTTGTGAAAGGGAGAGGTTTAAGCAGGAATGTCTCCCTACAGTTTTTGCTTCTGCCCCTAGAATCTGAGAATTCTGCCTAATTCAGGAGCATTACAGGAGAATTTAATGTATAGCCTTGTTTAAGTTTACTCTGCAAACCACAGTATCACCTTTTCAACAGCTGACAAAGTGATCATAAAACTGATTGGTCTTTACAGCAATAGAACATTGTCTGCAGGATCTAGCAGCACCCACTTATTCCAAATCTTTTTCAGGCACCAGCTATTAAGTGCTTCAGCTCCATGGAAGAGATAAGAGTTCAGACACATGCACAAAAAGGGAAATAATTACTAAAGGAAAGCAAAATTCATGTTCCTAGAGATCAAAAAGACAAGATGAAAAAACCTGATTTAAAAAATTGTACTTCATTATAAAATACCTATTTGAGGCTCAGATAACTTAAATATATTATGAACAAATACCCTGAATTTTGATACACTTTATCTACAAGTAGAATTGGGAAAATTAACTAGAAAAATTTTACTGCATTTGTTCTTGTTTAAATTCCATTAACTTCTAGGAACAACTGTGCTTTGAAGCAGGCAGAATACATGAAAAGGATAAGCATTCAAAATGCAAAGAAAAGCCCTGCCAAGCCTCAAAATGAATTCTGTAAACTCAAAAGCGGTTTTCAAAACATGTCTAATTTACAATGCCATACTATTTTTCCATTTGTGAAACTGTACTTGGAAGACTTCCATATGATAGAAACACAGCAATTTGCACTAGTAGCCTCACAAGAGAAGGCAGATGCTTAATTCAATTTTCTTAAAACAGGATCTTCCAAGTATCATTGGAATTGTACACAAAATACTACACGTGTGATGAACAGCAATAACTCCAGACAGAATTCTGACAGCTGCACTAACTAGAAAGTTACTTTAAATTTAAATTTCTTGGGTAAAAATCACATTTCCAAGCAGCTATTTTGAAGGCCAAGTTCTTCAGGTTCCTTTCACAATACAATCTATTGAAAAAACCTTAAACTGTAGTCAGTAAAGAGCATGTATTTCTTTACATACATGGATAAATTTATTCTAGTTTCTTATGCATGACAGCCACTGCTCACACACTCTTGTTGTTTCATAAGGATATTTTCTTTCTGTTATTTCAAAGAATAAGAAAGCATAGAATATGCAGAGAGGCACCAGCCCACCAGCTGACACAGGACTTTAAATACCAGGGAAAATCCATTCAAATAGTGAAATAAGCACAGAAACTTATCTCCAAGTATTAAACTTGTGCTGAGTAGCAGACAAGTGTGGTTCAGTAGCCTAATATTCCTTTAAACCCCACATCACTGGACTGGAGATTCACTCATCTCTTACTCTCCACACTTATTTCACAGCCTTAACACTCTTTTAATGTAGATGTTTGTTGGTGCTGTGAAAACAAACACGTGTGCATTCAGCTGCACTGAGGAGGAGATTCATACCCCAGGTGAGAGACAAATTGAAATTCCATTCCCACTTCATAATTACACCACACATGAGCAGAACAAAGCATGGAGCAACTCTCCACCCTGCACAAGACATGGTAGTCCTTTATCATCAACATGCATTCAGGGAAACGGAGCAGTAAATGGACTGGAGTTCATTTCCATTTGTCGATATGTTTACAATTCATTCTCAATGGGAGGGACCATCATGCTCTCCTGGCAGCCCTTTTATTTTGATTGCTATTATTATTGTCATTGTTACAATATGTTTTTCCCAGCCTGGACAAGCAGCACAAGCACTGATTGATGAGACAACCCTGCCCAAACAGAGAAATGATAGCTGTGACACATGCCAGCAAGAAATGACACAGCCTTTTTGTAACCTGAAGTGTCTACAGCCATAACATTTGCCTCAAGGTGTGAAGGCTGTACTACAGTATTGGCACCTCTACAGGTCTTTTCTCCCTCTTAGGAGTAAAACAAAAATCCACAATGCTGTTTCCCTGCAAGCTGGGCAGAAAAAGGTGTTTTTGTCACACCTCATGTAAGTGTCCAGTGTGTCATTATTTATAAGCTGCATTCCTCCTCCAACAGTCAGAGCAAAAGACACCTTCCTTCCCTTCCTTTTCCTGCTCCTAAACACAGAAGACAAAGCCAACATTTACAAGGTCTTTCTCAAGGTTTT
>VZUA01023134.1:13134-34803 GCA_013401035.1 Horornis vulcanius | reverse complement strand
GGGAATTCTACCACATTCTACCACATTCTACCACAGTACACCTTACTCCACTGTTAGTTAAAATTATAAAGCTGGGAGTAAAACTGGTGTCATAAAAATTAACATTGATCACAAAGTTTTCAATGGTATAACTGTGCACAGTTAAGTTTTATCACTTGAACATATTTAAACAAAATATGATTTAGTAGAACCAAATACACAGTCATACATAAACAGAAACAAATTCATACTTACAGCACAAGGAACTGTGTACAAGGAAGGTATTTAAAGGTCACAGTGGACAAGCAATTAAATATAAGATCCCAATAGATACTGTGGCGATGGGGCCTAGCCTACTTTGGATATTCGAAATGAGAGTAGTACGTCAGAATGCTGTATCTACCTTTGCTGTTCATTTTTCAAAAACGATGTTGAAAATTGGGAAAGACTCAAGACGGACCACAGAAATTATTTGGGAGATGGAGAAAATGTCTTATATAGCAAGACTTTGAGGTTATAAAAAAAAAAACAAAACAAGTCTGTGTTGAAAGTGTATACATACTTTACAGAGTGAGAGATGCCAGGTGCCAAAGGATTTGTCAGTCTGTCAGAGGAAGACATCTCAAGAACTGTTGTTCAGAAGAAGAAGGCAGATAAATTCAGACTAGAAATGAGGCATGCAATTTTAATGCTGACAATAATTACTCACTGCAACTAATTCCAAAGTGAAATGGTAGTTCCTCCCTCTCCAGATGCCTTACAAAAGTCTAGATGCCTTTCTGTTGCCCACTACTGTATAGACGACTAGTGAGTGAAATTGGCCATAGTGGGTGAAATTACAGGAACTTGTATTGGACAGGGTGTCAGTGATCCCTTCTGATACAGAAAATGTCAAACTTGTAAGAACATGCAGAGAACTGATGGCGAATGTGGAGTTGGGACAGACACCTTTCTCAGAGTGTGTGTTAGTCAGCTGCCCTGTCCATCTCACAGCAATACCAGCTAGTTGTCTCTGAACAGCAATAGCCCATGAAAGGCAGGTAGATGATCTGGAAATCAGGGTAAGAATCCACTATGCAATATGTACTTATAAATTGCAAATAATAGAAATATTGGCTTTAGTAGCAGTGTTCCTTTTTAATAAGACAGAGCAGATGGATCCTGGTCAAAAGGTTTTGGACTGGCTCCTTGAGGAATTCCGAGTTGCCTGGTTTTGCCTTTGCCTGGTAGGATGCTGTTTCAAAGGGGGTATGCTAAACAGGAACCATCTGGAAAACTAATTCAGGCTTCTTCAATGTTTTCGTATTATCTATGACAAAATAGATAATTTTTGCATACCTCCTTTCAGTAAGTAATGCAGATCAGAATTAAAAGAATTTTCTTATTAAATGAATGATGCTACAGGAATCTGTAGAAAACATGAATGGATTGCTTTGAGGTACAGCCATTCTAAAAAGAAACAGAAAAACCCAAAACCGTAATACTTGTCTTTGTAAATTAAGTTCTGATTTTACATCTTTTAAAGAAGGCTTAATTGTAAAATGTAAAATTATTAAATGAGTTAATAGGTAAATAAGGAGTGGCTTTTTTTGGTGTAGTCACCATTAATAAAAAGCATATTAGTTTAAGCTGTGGTGACTGCTTCAAGAAGTCTATTCTTCATTGTGGATAGTCCAAAAACTGTGTTCAAATTTTTCATTTGCCTAAAATATTCCAAGGAAGGTCCTTGGAAATAATTGAGTATGGAAATTTCATAAGTTCTGATTTTAGGTGATTATAGAGATGTTTAATATGTTTATCAATGCCAACATGCTTTTGTTTGTCTCACAAACAGGTTTAATAGGGGATGAATTTGTTATGTATCTCAGACTCTTTTTTATCTTTGATGAGTGCAGCTGATGCTTTTGCAATACTCCACATATATAGCTAAGATTCTTTCCAGAGCCAGGCTTACAAAAACCTAGTTCTCAATTTGATCCTGCTAAATCTTTCAGCTATAAGAACTACCTTGTTTTTCCAGACTTTGAATTTTCTAAACTATGAAATATATAAAGCATATGGTTGTGATCTCTATTGTTTTCACCATAAGAAGACCTCATCCTCCTTAACAATAAAAAATAAACTCAGGAGTAGCTGAGTTATTGAACACATTTGGAACTTAATTAATGATCAATGTCTAAAATGACTGCAATCGAGTACTTACCCTCATCAAACCACTGTCCCTCTCTATCACCCACTTAACTGACCCTGCAGTTTGGCCTCCTCTATTTATCTGCTCTGTCTGGACAGGGCCATAGAACTTGAAGAGCTATGCTAAAGCTGAGGAGCTGCTGTAATCTTTGTTATATGAATAAGTCTCTAAGGAGAAACAAATATATCCAACTGAAATAGTAGCTGTGCAGACAAATCTAAAAGGGACAGAACTGTGAATGCGTAAGGTTCAAAATTAGTGTGGGTTTTTTTTTTTTCTAGAGATAGAGGATGAAGTACTTCCAAGAAAATGCTGAAGACTTGCTGGTATGTCAGCAGCTTTCCCCTGCTTCAAGCTAAAGATGCTGCTATTGAGGGGTTTTGTGCTACTAAAAGAAAATTATTTAATGAATAATTAATGTCTTACAGTGCATTTCCAGTATATTATGAACCATTAACAAATTAAAACAAAGTGGTCAATTTAAAGTAGGGCTTATGACGCATTTACATTTCTGCTATCTGCTTGTTTACTTTCTGCTGTAGAATGTGTTGATTCATAGTTCTCATCTCCAGCTTTATCTGCACCGGCCTATTCTGTGACACGTCGCAGTGTATGTGAGTGTCCATATGTTCAAAAGCACTTAAACACATTCCCATTTTCTCACTGTTGGATAGGTAAACAATGTTTGGGTATATGTAATAGTGTCATTGGTTTCTTTCAGGAAAACAATACTTTTAGTATTGATCAATGGTAAGTGTAGGACTGTTCAGTCTTCAAAACCTTCCCTGGTATGATATGTTTGTCCTAATCTAGTACAGGGGGGAAAAATGAGTAAGAGTCTATTTTTCACGTTTCTTTTTCTCTGCTTGCTATCGTTTAAAAAGCAGCTTTGAACCTTGTTCATGGCTTCCCCAGATTTTGCTGTTAGCTGCCAAGTCCCTGTCAGATTGAAATTGAAACTGCAGAAAAAAGATTTTCAACATACTTTTTCTGCAATTTTTTTCTGTCTTTCACCTCTAATGAAATGACCTTTAACTGCCCCCTCATCCTACACTAAGCAATGCTGAGTTTTATACCCTAAATTCCAACTACTTTATTAAATTAGCTACAAAATAGATATTTAGAAATGAAAACAAAACTAATTTAAAAGGTGTATATGAAGCTTTGCATTCGTTGTTTTTAGATGCATTGCTGAACTTTTTACTTCAAAGACAAAAACCTCTGTGCTTGAGAGACCTTGCCTCTTACTCAGTGCTTGCCCAAATATATATAATATTTTCTTAGCACAGATATTGTAACGCTACCCTCATTTAGATTTTACTCTATTTATATATAAATAGTTATCAATTCATGCTTTAAATCTGTGGTCATTTGCTATGAAATAATTGCCTTGTTATGGAAAAAATGAATTGACTTAGCTACTTCAGAGTTAGGCTGTTACATCCTAATGGAGTATATATACAAATTGCCTATTGAAATACACAGTATGAGAAAGCCAGACTTACCAGCTCATACTATTTTTATACCTTATACACCGTTCAACACTTTACTCTTGATGAAATGCGCTTCAGTCCCTTGTTGCACTACCTAATGTGCTAGTATTTCTTGCTACATTACATTTTCCTCTATATGGTCTTTAATGGAAAAGATGCTCAGCAGCATAAATATATCTAAAGCTATCAGTAAAAAAATACTTAAATAAATAACAGATGCACAAGGGAATCGTGGGAAAAATATACTGGGGCACACAGTCATAATCATACGTCTGAACTACTAGACCCATTATCACCATGTAGAAAAATACACACTGGTAATTATGTAGGTATCCCACATGCCAATATGATCCTGATCTAGGTCAAAATATCTCCAACATTGCAAATATTTGTAAAGAAACCATGATTTTTGAGAGGCAATGTCTGATAAATTGTGGTAGACCTATAAAGTGCATATAGGCGAGAACATACATGTAATGCACGTGAATTTGTGTGATTGTGAAGTTGGTCAAAGAAAATATTTAATTGAACTGGTTATAGCCACCACACAACACAATTAGCTGAGATAATTTTGCTCCACCAATGTGCCATAAACCTGATTCTTCAGACTACTGATATTACAGTCTGCGACATGAAGAAAAAACTTTGACAAACTTATTGTTTTTCATATCAGTAAAGTCTAAAAGCTTACAGGATGCGTTAGCAAACTTTTATTTTCCTTTTCTACTTGTACACCAAGTCAGGGCCACTATCTAAGTTTAGATATGAAGAACAAAATATCATATAAGCCTGCTAAATGCTCTTCCTCAGTATCTTTTCCTAGGTAGTGTTTAATTAAATAATAATTTAAAAATAGAATGTGTGCTAAAATGGTGCACATTTATGGAAAAATTAAATTTGTAGCTTACTTTGATATACCTCTTCACTGATAAATCTATCACTGTGCCTCTACTTTTTTGTTTGGCGTTACATTTGAAAGGTTTTCCTGGTTCACTGGATATTGCTTTCTATAATTTTAGAAATTTTTTAAGTTGTTTTAGTTTTTGTGTTATGAAATATATATAACAAATGACTCCTTGGATTGCCAAATGCTATTTTCTTGGCAGAAGTTAGGCCATGAAGAGGAGCTGATTTTGGCAGGGGCAGAGTTAACTTTCTTCACAGTGGCTGGTAGGGGGCTGTGTTTGGATTTGTGCTGAACACGGGGTTGTTAATACAGAGATGTTTTGTTATTGCTGAGCAGGGCTTACCCTGAGCCAAGGCCCTTTCTGCTCCTTGTAGGGCCACGCTGGAGAGGGGGCTGGGGGTGCCTGGGAGACACAGCTGGGACAGGTGACCCCAACTGACCAAAGGGACATTCCAGACCCCATGGCATCGTGTTCAGTGTGGGAAGTGGGGGAAGAAGGAGGAAAGGGGAGACAATCGGAATCATGGCATTTGTCTTCCCAAGGCAGTGCCAGGCGTGGTGGAGGCCTGGCTGTCCTGGAGATGGCAGAACAGGGGCCCGCCCATGGGAACTCATGGATAAACGCCTTGTTCAGCTTTGCTTGTGTGCTCAGCTTTTCCTTTACCTGCTGAACTGCCTTTGCCTCAACCCATGAGTTCTCTCACTTTTACCCTTCTGATTGTCTCACCCATCCCACTGGTGAGGGGGTGAGCAAGCAGCTGTGTGGGTCTGAGTTTCTGTCTTAGGTTACATTATGACAGAAGATTTGGGATGGGTATTACCTTCCAGTTTGTGTTTTTTTTTCTTTGTTCTGCAGCCAGCACAGTGCTAATAATTGGTTAATTACTATTATTATGTATACAAGACCTTGCAAATTAAATTTAGAACAACTTTTGGTGTTCAGCAAAAACTGAGATAGAGGAAGCACCTTTATCTTTTTCTCCTTACTTTTGAGAATTTGACTCTTATGCTGTTCTGCTCCTGAAAGATTTTGAAGGCATGCTCCCCAAAATCAACAAGTATGGAAAATACAAATATGTGTAAAAATAGAAGTGAAAACATCTACTTTTCATGGTAGAAGAAAAGTGCTTGAAAACATTATGCCACACAATGTCCAGAAAAGGAAAGCTGGATGATATTAGTTTACTTTGATGAGGACCTCTGCATAGTAGGACTGTCCTAAGAGCAGTTTCAGGAAAAGAAAATTAAATGCCTTTTTCATACAGATAAGAAATAACAAGCATTTGCATTTAAGATGTTGGTCTTAATTTCCTTCTGTACCTTGATTTACCTGCTAAATTTTGCTGTCTGCTTTTGCTGGGGAAATGATAATGAGGAATATACACACATAGGGTGGGAATTTGGTCCTCTAGCTGCAGAAGGCTTCCTGGCCTTCTAAAAATGGTAATCCTGAGTGTTTACAGTGTAGATACATGTTGGATCTGAGTATAACCCTTGAGAAACCCCGACTATTTACTTAAAAACATTAAAAATATGTTATTTGGATACAATCAGTGATACATTGTGTCTTTTTCAAAACCAGTGTACAAATTTTAGTCTTTTATATACATACCTCCAGAGATGTTCTAAGAGGCAGCAGTGCCCATGTCCAGAAGTTGCAGCAGCTAGAAATAATTCTCTTTGTCTCTGTCACTGCTTAGAGATTAGCGGCCTTTAGAGGTTTGCTTTAATTAACATGTACTAACAAATGCTTCTTAAGGAGAAAAACAGTAAGTTGAAATTTTACTTAGACAAATGCATATTAGCAAAATCTCTCTCAAGATCCAGCTTCCAGAGAGCCAAGATACAGGGAACTGTAGACAGGGCATAAAAAATGGGAATTGGGGTATTGGAGTCCAATCTCTTCCCATGTCATTAACTCACAGTGAGTGTCCTTAGATGCAGAACATATCACTTCTGCTTCCATAAATATTCTTGCTGATAATTGGCTACCTCTATGAAGTGTTGCGATGAATACAGCTAATTACAAGTAATAACTAACTAATAGTAATGCTTTCTGAAGAATCATAATTTAAATATGACTTCTTTAAGTCCTCTTACGTTAATATCGACAGGGTTCTTAAGGCTAAACAGACATTTGAATAAATGGCTAGACACTTACTATTTACTGTTTTAAGGTATGTCATGTCAATGAGTGGCTAAATATTATTCCTGATATCCACACTCAGATGACTTGTGTACTAATAGCTATTTGGAACCTATACTTGGTGTCTGTCAGAATAATAAATAAAAATTTTTAGACCAGGAAGTCTGAAATAATTAGTAAAACAGTTTCAGCTTGGAAATTTTGCATCTTGGAAATGATTTTTTTAAAATTGCTTCCTATTAGTCTTTTAAACTCTCTATTTCTGGTGTAGAACTCCAGCTCTTCCAAAAGCTGTGCTTCAGATTCACAGGCCTCAATACTCTGCATCCACCTGTGTCCTTCACTAGAGATTTCAGCAGCCTTTGCTGTCTTCCCAAATCAGATTGCTAAACTGTCCTACCTTCCAGCTGTCGTCTTTGACTCTTGACTAGGTCAAGCTTCTGCAGTTTGAGTAGTTCTGCTCTGTGATAACTTTATCATCATTTAAAAGTGAGGAAGAACTAGCACAAGTGGTAACATTTTTTGCTTTTCATGCATCCTCCACCATGCTCAGAATCAGTGGCACTGGTAGCAAAGGTGAGGATAGTATAAGTAATATAAAAATTAAGTAAATGTAAATTTCAGCCCACATGCATTATTTGCTGTTCTAGGAAAGCATATCAGAAGTTTTCCTAAAGATGAATCATGTATTTTGTAGCAGTTGTAGTGCGTGAACTTGAGGGCTGATTCCTAAGCTTGATGGCACAGCTGTGTTTCACATATACTGCCTAAAAGATTACGGCACTAAAAAATTCCTGAAAACAAAGAATGGAATTAAAGAGACTTTTTATGGCTTTAGGTGGGAATTTTCTAGCTGTTTTATGACATAGTTCTTCTACACTAAAATGTCAGTTCAGCTGGTAATTGAACTTGCTATTTCTTCAAGCCTGGTTTGCATTTTCTTTTCCTGTTTTTAGACTACTTGTACATCATCTTCTGCTATGTATGTGGGTACACATGCTATGTACGTGGGTACTTTTTACTTTTCTCAGAACTGTCAAAAGTTGAACTATCTGAAGTGTGCAAATGTGAGAATACAATCAAGAAAAATGCTTTTAAAGAATGCCTTTAAATATTACATGGCAATCAAGGAAATAACTTTTTGGTGTACTAACCTATTGACAAAACCAAACAATAATTAGTTTCCTTCTCTGTTGCTAAGATCTAAACAGGACCTATGGCTGGCTGATCAGATAGGGTTAGGAAAGCAAATAATGAACACTAGTATTTTTCATATTTGAATGAAACCAGGATGATTATTTGCCTATTTTTTTACTGTGGCAAGGAGTTATAGTGGTACTACATCTCTCCTGATGGCTGAGTCAAAAAGGAATTAACAGAATGTTATGATTTTTATGTATACCTTAGTTACATTTCAATTAGGTAGTTTAAAATTTATTTAATATGCAATTTCACTGTCTTGCACTAACCCTATAAAATACCTTTTCTCCTAGACAGGCAAACTTCCCTTTGGCAGCACCTAAATACAATCATCATAGGAATGCCACTGAGGGTATTCAGTGTCAAGGTAGTGAATTTGTTTCCTCTATACTTGGAAGTCAGAGAAAACAGGGTCTTCTGCCCCAGTATACAGTGGCTGAAGCTCAGATTCATCCTCTGCCAGAAATCCCATTTGTGGAACTTGAACGTTTTTTGGTCTTTGATGTGATATTTAGACTTTTTCTGTGAGTTTGTTATCCAGACCACAGCCTCCAGTTCATCCTAAGGAATTCTCCTTCATATCTTTACATAGAGCCACCAGGGCCAAATGGTTTCAAACAACATTGTTTTGTTTGTAGCCAAACTGAATGACCTTTCTTGAGGTAATAACCAAAAGGACAATTATCTGCCTTGATCAAAGTGATCTTTCTCTAGTCTGTCTTCTTTGGAGTACACTAACAAAATTAAAATAAGTCAGAAATCAATGCTTTCTTTCATGAGTCACCCACCTGTGACCAGGGACTCTCCTACTGAGGGATGTGAAGTACCTGGAGCTCTGGTAAATAAAAAAACTACTTTCTCAAAGTGGCCTTTAGGCCGACTCCTCAGAGCAGGACAAATCATCTACATTTTCTGCTTTTGCATTAAATTTACTCCTTCCCTGGCTGTCTTTGTTTGGGCTCCATCACCCTACTAACCAAGATCTTAAACTGGAAGAATAAATGTAGCTGTTAAAGATGTTCAAAATGATCTGCATTAACAAGGTAAGTTTTATATCTTATTCACATCTTTTATGGTCACAAAATTGGGGAAAAAAAAAAGTGTTCACGAGATCAGCTTTTTTTTAACAAAAACCTTCTGCTGTCAGCAGCTCAGGAGTCATTCAGGAACACTGTCAGAACACCGCATCTTGGCACCTCTACTTTAGGCAGAAAGTGCCAGGGCATAGGCATCTGAGAGAAATGTGAAGAGCATACTTTAAAACCCTAAAAATTATCACTTCTAGGAATAGGTAAAATTTAGGGCTAGAGCAGGAAGGATTGCAGCTTTTCTGAATGTATGCCCTTTGGAAACTCAAGCTATTATTTTCTAAAGGTTAAAGCATTTTTGACGTACAACAGTTGCTTCATTCAGCAGCTTGCCCTACAGTGGCAAAATCTAGATGTGGATGATCTGTTTCTGGAAGTTTAAGGTCAAACTGGTCTTTCCAAAGTCTGAAGTAGAAGGTGACTATGAATATACCATCCAGCAAGGAAAGCTTTAGCCAAATAGGTTGTGCTAATGGCTGGGCAACCTAGGCATGTTTCCAACTGGATGACTGTTCTCTGTGCTAAGGCAAAATACATTCTTTAGGAGCTCTACAGAGCTCATTCATTTCCAAAACTTGGGGGGCCAGGGGTCATAATTACACTGCTGATTTAGTTACTGGCCCTGAAGTAGACAAAGAAACCCCAACCCAAAACCACCAAACAAAAAGCCTCAAGTTTTCCCACACAAATACCAGTTATTCCAGAAAGCACCACATAACAAAAATATTGGGAGAATCAAGTAGAGACAAGTAATGCCATGCATGGGTAACTAATGCTTAATCACATGAAAATCTATATGCCACATGCATGAATTCCTCGAGAATTTATCTGGAGCAGTGGTCTGAAAATGTTGCTTGTTTATATGAGTGCCAGAAGGAAACAGTATTTCACAAGTAATTATTGGAAAAGCTGAGACACAGTGAATGAATAGAACCTTTTAATAAAACTTCTTATTGATAGAGATGGTTTTATTCTAATTTTGTTTTGAAATGCTAAAATCAGCTTTTCTTTAAAAATAGTATAAAATATTGCTTCATAATAAGATGTCAGCAATAGCTTTACCTGTACTGTAATATGCTTCCTAATATTCCACAATTTCTGGCCATGCCTGGATATATTGAAGTGCCCTTAGCTTTGCCTCAGGCCCTTAATACCTCCAGCTGTTATATTATTGGTTGATTTACTGGGAAAATAAAGAGTAGAAATACATAAATGAACATTTTTGTTGCTACCTAATCAGGAGAAAAGAGACTTTTTTTCCTCTCTCTAAAGCAGCAGAGGCTCCTTTTATAAATGTGAACCATTTACAATCAGCAGCAGTCTTATGAGGTGACAGTGTAGCGTAGCCTGATTTTTTTCCAGAATTACAGTTAAAATACAGTAGTAACATAATTATTAAAATAAATTTATATCTTAAATAACCAAAATTAAATTCCATAAATGCAGTGCAAATTATTTAGGTGAATTAAACTCAGATGTCTACACATGCTCAGTATAAAATTGCAGCAAAATTGAGCTGGGTTCAGGATGTGTGTTAAAAAAAAAAAAGAAGAAAGAAACTCGTGACATCCCTCCATATCAAAATGTTTTGGTAATAATTATGTTTAAATAGTAACATTTTATTTTTTTAAGCACTCAGATTCTTGATCTGAATCCATATTCATGGAGGTCTGCTGTAATCCACTTTACCACTTAATGTTGCAATTCAAATGTTCAGTAAGAAGCAAAGCCCTCCAGAATAAAGCATGAATATTACCGTGTGGGGGCTGTAAAGAGAAGACTATTAGAATATATCACCAACACACTAGGGGACCATTTAGTGCACTGCTCTAAATACATCATTTAATTACAATGGAGACATTACTTCATGTTTCTACTGATGTAAGTATTATTAGAATTCATGATATTCGCAGGCTACTGTGGGCCATTACATTGGCCATAAGCTATTCCATAAGATTTACTACTAAAGGCCCGCAAGGGTATTTGAGCATTCATGGATTCTGTGGCAGTAGGCTTTTATCTAAGACACATAAGTGAGGGACAACCGAGTTATTATCTCTAAGAAACATAGCTTAATATTTTGGATTCTAAAGGTTAAGGTACCATAAATCCTGAATTACTCTGAGATATCACATAAAAAGACATTTTTATTTTATTTTACTCTACTCTGCCTCTTAAAATATTTTATGATGGCAGTTTCTAGAGTTGTACCATGTTGTTTACATTCAGTCCCTGGATGCATCAAACCCACTGACATAGCATTTCCTTTAAACTGCTCTAATGGAGGCAAAAAACATGCAGGGGATATTCCCCCCGTTTCTGCTCTCTCATACACGGTGCTCCCAGTGTGATTAGTCTGTCACCCTGATTTGATGAGAATCACTGCAGACTTCCCTACCCCATGGAGGGCCTTGTTAGGGAGCCAGTGGACAGTGTCTGGCAGGTTCTACTGGAGGCAGTAGGACTACTGTGCATGTGGAAAAGCAAACACAAATCTCTGGCATTTTGAAGCAGATAGCTTGAATGTTCAGAGATTAGACACTTCTGCTGAAGCTGGTAATGTAAAAAGTGTGACATTTTCTTCTGCAGATGATCTACAGACCTTTAAGAGTGCATGGTGTTAGCTGGGTGTTCAAATACTTTTCTTCATTATGACAGTAAACAAGCAGCTTGCATTTAACGCTGCTCCTCCAAAATAATTTAGACTTCATATGCTATCATTAGGAGTCATTATCCAGTTTCTTTATTTTTGCATAAACATAGCTGTACCACACTCAAGCAAATAACTCATGATGTATTATGGGGATGGATGAGTCAGTCTTTCAGGCAGAGCACAGCAAGTGTCGCTGGCGCAGTGCGGAGCCAGCAGTGGGGCCAGCTCCCTGCACCCTCGCCAGGAAGGCGGCATCCCCACGCTCCAGGAAAGAGCTGGAGCATGGCACTGCCTCTCCCGCCAAGGAGCGCAGTGTAAGTGGACAGCTCTACGATTTGCTGTTTCAAACGGCAATTCTTTGGTATCAGCCTGGAAGGTTTGCCCAATTAGTCTGCTTGGTTTCATTCCTAAATGTCACAACTTGATTTGTTGATTTTGGTGGATAATACTGGGTGGATTGTCCTTGCAGAGTTTCTCTAAAAATGAATAAGGCTCAAGAACATTTTCTCTAATAATTGTAACAACCCATGCACAACATATCAGAGAGTCTGAGGTGAGTCAAAATTATTTTAGGAAAGCTAGAAAATCAGAGCTATCTGCTAGTATATTCTCCAGGACAAGGAGTATTCCTCTCCTTGTTCCAGTTTTTTTTACCCTTCTACATTCTGCTTTTATCTTGGGCCCATTGATTGCTAGAGCTTAAGAAGTAATAATAGAGAAGAGGCAGTCCTTTGCAGTTTTGCAGCTATCAGGAGGGCTGACAAGAGTTTTCCTTCCACAAAACAAAGAAAGATTTGTCTTGTGTAGCGTGTGCTTAAATGTTAAATAAACAATGAGCTTTTAATTAAAATATAAAGTCTGGGCCTTACACTTGTTTTCATATAGCTTTACTTAGTACAAACTAGTCATTCCACCTTAGTTTACTCTATGTGTTTTAATGGCTGTCTTAAGGAAATAAAGAGCTCTGTTTGGTCAAAGAACAATTTTAGATGCAGAGAGCTGGGTGTACTTCTTCATAAAGAACTTTGAATCCAAAGTCCTATCTGTGTATATCTGCAAAGCCAGAGACTTCACAGAAGTCTGCATTTTTTTCTCAGGCTGCTCTAGAACCAGCACATTGTTTGGGAGTGGTGGGCTGCCTGCACCATGCCAGAAGTATGTGAAGTGCCATAGAGCAATTGCTTGGGTTGCCTTTTGTTCCAGTCGTTGAGTCCGCTGAGGGCTGAAATTGATTTTCCTTATGTTAGCATGTGAAGGCTCTGCCCCTTGACCCGCTGCCGGCGAGCGTGCAGGGCACACAGAGGCTGCAGCTTTGCAGGAGTAAGCAGCACTATGGCTCTTATCTCTGGTACATTCTTCTTCCAAAATTGTTCTCTCCCTGTGCCTTTCCTTCCTACCCTATTCTGCATTTTGCAGTGATGCTGAATTGTCCCATAAATATTTTGTATGCTTGAAACAATATTTTTTTTCTTGCAGCAGCATAATATTTTTTAAAAGCAGCCAAAGTGGTTGATCTGTATTCATGAACCAGATAATACTGTTGAGTGCAGTCAAGCACATTGTCAGCAATTGGTAGTATGGGCCATCTACTCTATGCCATTATTTCTGTGCAGCTTAATTCCATATAAAACATTCTGCTCATATGTCACTTTTGCCAGTGGTGATGCAATGATATGTAAAACAGGGGAAAGTGAACAGAGGACACAATTGTAAAAACAAGCTCAGTGATTTTCACAATATAACTATCTTCAGAAATTTAAGAAAACATATTTTGATAGACGAGTCAGTTCTTTTTGTCTCCTTTCCTCAAAAAAGTAATTCCTTTCCTCCTCCTCAGTTTTGTTGCTGTAGTTAACTCATCCACTGCCTCAGCTTATGTCCTACTGCTGACCAGGAGACTAAACCCACCAGAAATTATGTTGCCTATGCTGTCATTAACCCAGTACTCCAAAGTCATATTGGCTTGTTGGGAACTTTGAATGTAAATTTTCATACTCTGTATGATTTTTTTTTCTTTTGAATTTGCATATCCACAAAACATACATAAACTTCTAGACTGGAATATTAAAACATGCTCATGGCTTTTTTACTTGTTAGGAAGTAAAGAGGGAGAATGTGTTAAATCAGGAAGAACAAGCCATGTTTCAATGCCTGCTCTCAGTAGGTGGCACTCTTTCCTCTGAGTATGTGCTGAATTAAAATCTCAGAAAGTCTGTTCTCAAGGTTCTCAGTTTAACTTAGAAGCAAGAGTGGGGTCCGTCAGTTTCTGGTTGCTGAAAGCTCAGAGCACTTTTTTGCAAGAGATGTGGCATTGCTTTCTTGTATCCTTGCAATTTTCCATACTCTTGCAACTACAATCTCTGTGTCTGCATTTTCTCTGTAGTTTGAGAAAGATTTGATGCTCATAGTATTCCCCACCATCACCCACAAAATAGAATTGACGTGATGAGTGCCTGCTTTGAATGACTGACAAAGTCTTCACCAGAGAGGGCTGCATGTTATTAATTAGTGAAGTTATTTTCTAATCATCTACAGACTGTAAAATATTTTTGGTTTTTGAGAAGTTTACAGATATCCCACATCTATAAGATTTCACTTCTTTTAGTTGTCCTTATTTTCTAACAGTGGGGTAATAAGTAATGTTTTCCCATTTTGGAAGTTTAAATGGACTTGTAACTAAAATAAAGGACAAAAGTGATATATTCATTGATAATATTTTGAATTCTTTTTTCTTTGTTGTGCAGTGTAGACGGTTGTCATTGGTATACCTATTCAGGATCATTCACAGGGAGAAAAATTACATTGTAAACTAGAGGCAAGAAAGAAGAAAAATTAAGGGGGAGAAGAGGAAGGGGAAAAAAGTGAAAAAGAGTGCAAGAACACAGAGCCACTTCTAAATGTATCTTAAATAGAAACTAAAGGCTTTTGAAGAAAGAGGGCATCATGTGGTCTTCACCTGCCATCTCTTGCACAAGTGCAGTTCTAAGTTGGAGTAATAAAAATTCTACCCCTCTGTGTGATAGAAGATGTAGATATGTAGTCCTGAGTTTCATGCCTGGGATGTTTTGATCTTAGAAGGGTTCTTTCCCAGGCGTTCTTCTGCTAAACAGAAGAACAATGTTTTGTAAATGTAAGGATGTTTGCATTCTTTCTTATAGGAGGGACCTTCTTCTGATGTCCCTCTGGGATGACCAACTGATTGAAAAGTTTACCTTTGTGTTACCAATCAAATTGGCCTCTGACATTCTGTATAAAGAGGAGCTCATCCCACTTCTAAAGGAGCCTGCGTCGCTTCTGTTCACGTCCATTGCAACATAGATACTTTCAAAATTTAGAGCTCAGTAATACAAAAACCTTTGGACTGTAGTTTGGGAATATTTTACTTCAAGAGGCCCACCTTTCAGTTCATTGAGACAATCAGAATAGTCATGGGAACTGGATTATTTTTTAATTATTACTGGAAATGCAACAACTTGGCTGTATTTGTGTTTTATCTTCTCTGTTAAATTTCCTCACTGGCTAAGGTTCCAAAGTAGAAATGAGATTGGGAAAGCTAAGGTTCTCCAGTGGTGAGGAGGAGGCAAAGAAGCAGTTAAAAAAAAATAAAAAAAAAGCCTTTAGATGGGGTGCAAAAAGGAGTAAGTCCACACTAAAGCAAATCATTGATCTGAAAACAGAGACCAGTAATCAGTGAGAGCCAAGGGGATAGGTTTTCCTCTCCTTTGGAAGACACCCTTTCTTTATAGAGACTTCTGGAAAGAAAGCATTAGGAAAGGAATTAGGAAAATTAGGAAATTTTCAAAGGAAATGAAAATTAGGAAATTGTCAAAGCAGGGATCTTCAACATTTGGAAAAGCAATGACAGTTTTGGCTGCATTTTATCTGTCTGGTGCTGACTGGTTGTCTACTTTCCCCACCTCTCTTTTTGTACACAGTGCTTTCACTTGGGGTCCTATCATACATCCATCCTACATTTTTGCAATATTTCTTTGTTACTCACCTCCTGGATTTGAAAGTGTCTCCTTTTCCAAACGGTCTCATGCCTTTTGTCACTATCATTCTTTCATGCAAACCTGCTTGTTTTTTACCCTCCTGACACTACCTCCTGTCCTGCCAAAGCAAATCACTGGTGTGCAGTCTCCATTGCTCATTCCTTTAGTGTTCTCCAAGCCATTTTCTGAAAAATAGTAGTGTAAGTTTTTCTTCAAGTAGTCTCTAAAAGTTTGGTATGGAATGGACTCTTCTTGGAATAGGTTATCTCTTCTGAATATTTGTATGAAATAGCAGGTTAGAGAAAAGGACCCTATGACTCTGCTATCATTGTTGGGACAGGTAGGTTAAGCCACAGCATACGCCTACCTTTTATTTGAGAGCCAGGTGAGGTGCTAACTTGGTGGTACAGACATAATTCTCTACTGTCATGCTGGGAAGAGAAAATATAATGGTTTAAGGGCCTTGATAGATGTCTTATTTTCTTAGTTTATTTTCCCCATCACATGTGGCTAATTTTCTTTCTCTTTAACTAGAGTCTAAGATACTCCTAAACTTAGATGTGGTCTCTTACCAGCCATGGTGTCTTCTCTTTATGTAGGTATGGAGTAAATTTGAAAATGCAGATGCATTAGCTGACATACTAGGCTTTTTGTAGTACCTCTGTGTTCACACAATCATGATTAAAGAGATGTAGGGAGTTCTAGTATGACTATAACTTTACCTAGGAATGGAATTGTAGCTTAAGGGAAACAGAGTTTTGACCTTGTATCTGTGATGGGGAAAAGTGCAACTCATCAGGATGCAGGTTTTGCCCCTCCCTCCTTTCTCACTCTTTCCCTCTCTCTCTCTCTCTCTCTTTCTCCCCTTCCCTCCCTTCCGCCCTCTCAGTTTGATTTTCTTTTAATTCTTCTCTCTTTAGGTGATTTATATCACATAGCCATAAATACTGCTGCACCTGTCTCTGGACAGATTATTATATTTAGTAGGTAAAAATGAACGTAGAAAATTCTACTTTACATTACAATCAATAATTTTAGCAATATAAAAGATATCCAAAAAAATAATTTTTTAAACTTCTATGGTATTTTTAAAATATTTTTCTGTATTCATCATACATAAAAAAGCCAACAAACTGTGTAAACAAGAATGAGAAATCTCTGTGTTTGATTGCTCAGCTTTACAGAGGATCCACACTACTGCAGGTATATTTGTAGGCAGTTCATAATGGGTGCCAACATGCAGAATANATAGAGTTTAATATAAATAAAAATCCTTAGACAATGTAAGATGATGTAAATCTATGAATTGCTAGGTAATTATACCACTTTAAATCAGCTGAGAATTATCACCAAATGAAAAAGTAAGCTCACAGTTCAAAAAGTAAATTAAATTTTGTTAACCATGATACTTTTGGTAGAATTATGCACCTGATAAACCTAAACCCAGCATTCTTTTATTTTCATATATTTTCATTTTTATTTCCTTGATACATCCAGTTCTATTTCAGATTTCTGATTCTTAAAGAAGCAGAAGTATTAACCGCATTATATGTATTCTATTCCCCATAGAGCATAGATCTGGCCTTTGGGGGACAGATGAAACAGTACTTTCAAATTAAGCACCAAGCAAAATGTCCACAGATATTCTGGTGCATCCTGTAATTTAGAACAGTTGCCTCTTTTTCTACTGCAAGAGCCCAGTTTAAGAGCCTGGCCTCAGTAAATTAAAGGGAAAAAAAATCACTTTCTTCAGATGTCATTCCTCTGTATGCACTCATTTCTCCAAGGCTTAAGATCTAAAATTCCTGTAACAATTTGTCTAGGAAAGATGAATAGCTCTTAAAACATTGTGTTGATTGTATTAATTGGGAAGGGAGTAATGGGTTTAGAATAACTGGAACAGTTTTTAAACAGCTTGATTACAAGGATTATCACACACACACTGAGATAGACAAATCTAGGGAAATGAGAATAATTTCTGGCTTTCCTGGGCATGAATTTAAAGTAGAGAAATGTAGAACTAAAAGCAAATAGCACAACCTGTTTTAATCAAAGTAGTCTAGCAAGAAACAATCAATTAAAGAACAGTCTGATTCTCTGTGACATCAATGTATGAAAATCTGTTAGACGCCAGATTGTGTCTCAAGACACATATGATGAACTGAACAAAATGACCTGCTAATAGCTTTTACGGGTAATAAATGCATCATGTTATTGGTAATTCTGCAGATGGTAAATCAAGCTAATATCCAGGCTGAAACAAGCTACTTGTTAAATATACTTCAAAAATGTTCCTCCTTGTTATTCTATAATTGTGTCACACAGAAAAATAAGATGATTGCTACTTACTTTTAGGCATTTTAAATTAAGATGTGTTTCAACATGCAGACATTTTAATTTTCAAATTCTTTAGAGAGACCATTTTCCTAACTGATCTGAGCTTTTGAAGCACAGCATTTGTATTTAGATTAGCAGCTCTATATAAATTGTTTTATAGAAATGTTCTGTTTCACTGTTCATGATGTATTTTGAAAGAGATTTCACAATGTCTAATGTTAATCTGAAACTGCTATGCAGGATGCAGGATTTTCAGTTATACAGATGTAAGCAATTTCCCAATGGGGATTTTTTGTTTCTAGATTCCAATATGCTGTAAAAACAGAATTAATCGATCTCTGGTAAAACAGGACTTCAGATGTATAGACATCTATTCCAATTCTGCAATATATATGAAATTATTTAGTTTATATACCCAAAGAAGATTAATTACGTAAAGAAAGGGATGAATTTATGCACTAAATTCTGTGTCTATCCAAGGCAGAAAACTTATCAAATAGTTGGTTTAAAAAAAAATTCATAAGATAGATAAACTCCAAAATCTCACTCAAAAATGGCAAGAAAATAAGTAAACTTTAAAAACACTATTCTATTTCTTTATGCCAAGGACTTTACAGAATTAAGCAGTCTGTAATTTTTATATTGCTCCCATCAGTTTCAATAATAAAAAAGCAAATTAATTTTCCAGGTAGTAATTATTTACCGCAGAAAAGCATCTACCAGAAATAATAAATTATATTTTTTTGGCTACCCAATTCAGTACTTATCTGCAACAATTCAAATGGATGTTCTATGCTCAATTATTATAATGTATATTATTTTGACAGGCTATTTCATCAGGAAACCAGAAAATTATTGGAAAACCTTAATAAAATTGGAAGGCATCACTCTAACATGTTAAATACTGTAAAACCATATGGGCAACCGAGCGTCACAGGTAGCAAAAAGCAGCTGTGATGAGGGAACAAAATCACAAATATTTGAATTGGGGAATCGTTTGAACACACTGCTTTTCCCAGGTTCTTGTGAAAATGCGGTGGCCTTGAACCCTACCTCAATGCTTTAGCTCTTCTACATTCCTGCATCAGATCTAGTCACATAAATAACATCTTTTGTTACTAGCCACTTACTGTATTTGTTCTAGCTACTCCCCTCACTACCCCACACTTGAACTAATATATCTAGAATTTGTAATGGCTCTTCTCAACACCTTACTATTGCCATCAAACCCATACAGCTCTTGATAAATGCTCAATATTAACAGCATCAAGGTTTTTTTTAGATTTTAGAATTATTTTGCTCAGTGCATCCATGATCTGTTGTGATAATTTTCAGTGACTACAGAATTCAAGTTATCAGTGGACAACATGGAGGAAAGAGATTGTTAAATCTCTTTGTGCTATTAGGATACTCAACACCTTTTCCCATGATGGGAGAACGATTGTAGCTTGAAGGGAAGGAGAGACAACAATGGAATGTTCTGGCAGTCCCACTGCAAATGTAGTTTCTGGCAAAAAAAATCCTCATCAAATACTGGTAACCAATATTGTCGAATCCTGTACCATAAGGGCCATGCTCAGACACTTTTGCTCACACTGACTGAAGTGTCTCTTAAGTTCACTCAAAGGTGAACATTACTTTCAAAGCATACAGAAAGAAGTATTCATTTCAGAAATGATTGTAGCTTTGGGCAGTTGTAGAAAAGGCAAAACATCATTTGAATTTTCTGATTTTCTTTGAATTGTAATTATATACAACCACAGATAAAAGATTGAATTTCGGTATTAATCCAATTATCAGGACTCAATTTTAGGTCAGTGGTCTTTAATATTTTTATAAATTTTCTGGATTCAAGAGTCAAGTGTACATTTCCTGATACCAAAGTAGGATGTGCCATGGTCTTTCTTGAGAGCAGAGAGGCCTTACAGAGAGATCTGGGTAGACTAGACAGCTGAACAGTCACCCACCACACGAAAATTATCTAGAACAAGTGGACATTTCTCCACCTGGATGGGGAAATCCTGATTATATACATAAATATGGGGATGAGAGGTTGCAGAGCAGCCCTGCAGAAAGACATCTACAGTTTGATGGCAAGTTGATAGGAGTTGATAGGAGTGTGCCTTGGCAGCCAAAAGGGCCAGCATGCTGGAGGGCATCAGGCACAGCATTGCCAGCTGGGCAAGGGGTGGCATTGTCCTGCTCTGCAATGGTGTAGCCCCACTTGGAGCACTGTGTGCAGTTTTGGGTGCCACAAAAAGAACCTCACACTATTACAGCATGTCCAGGGGAGGGTAACCAAGATGGTGAAAAGTTTTGAGGGCAAGAATTAGGAGGAGCAGCTGAGGTCACTTGTTTGTTGAGCCTGGAAAAGAGAAGGTTCAGGGGTGACCTCATGGCAGTTGACAACACCCTCAAGGGCAGCAGTGGATGGGGAGGAGCTGCTCTCCTCTCTCTGGTGAGCGGCGACAGGACACGAGGCAATGGAATGAAGTCACATCAGGGGAAGTTCAGATATTCTAGGATGCTAAAATAGCTAATTATTTAAGGAAATTGGGATCTCCTTTAACAGAGACTACTTCCAGAACAAAAATAATTCATTATGAGATAGTCACATCTGTCCCTCAATACAGTGTGACTGAGAAATCATCCTGTGTTTCTCTTTATGCTCTCTTATTTTTAAAGGTTTTTATAAAGCTCAAGTGAAAATACAATATTTACTGTACATACAAGGCAAGCCAGCAGAATAGAATTACTGTTGTAAGTCCTTCTAGCCTTTTCATTGAAAAGCTGCTTGTGATGCTGAAGCAGACTATTTATTTTTTTGGTGAACAGGTGAAAAATGGAGAAATTCCATGAGTACCTCTGTTTCCTTCCTTCCCCCTTCATTCACCATCTGCTTGTTTCAAACAGGCCAGAAATTCTGCTTTATATTTCCAAGGAAACTGTTTTGTATATTAAAATGTGTATTAATTGAATATAAAATTGTAATGTTAAGTCAAGAGTTACTGGGCTAATGTTTCCCCTCAGTCATAAAATTTGTATGACAATTTCTACTTGAGATTCACTTAGTACCAACTTGGAAAGGGCTTTGGCTCTCAGCAAAATACACCTTGTTGATGGCCACATCATCATTATCCCTTTGACTCCTGACACAGTGCCCACTCCAAGGTTGTTTTATTATGGTAAGTACTGAAAAAAATCCAGAGCAGGCAGTGTGGTGAAGACAGTGGTTTTCAGCAGAAGTCCTCTCTCCATCATTTTTATTCAGTATAATGTAGTAGTTGCCAGAGGCAATGTGCAAACATACAGATTGACTGTTGCTGCCTCAAACAGTTAAAAAGCTAAAGAATATTAACAGTTAGCATGGAAAGATCTGCATTTCCATTTTACCAGAAAAAGGTGGAGTAACCTCCATGAGGCAGTTTCTAACCCAGAGTTAGTTCTGTCAGATTGGAGAATATGTGCAGTGAGAAAAGATGCATGAGAAAGGGGTAGCCAAGAGATGACTGGGATGTTGCCTGCATTAGGATTTGGTTCTGACCAGGTATTTTCCCATTTCTGCTCCATTAGCATTATCATACAAAAGCTTTTAGAAGCACACTTATTTTACAAACTGCTTTTTCTTCCAGCCACCCACCACTTTAGGAAGATTATTTTCCCAAATTGTCATCAGTTTTGTT
>VZUA01023132.1:0-18765 GCA_013401035.1 Horornis vulcanius | reverse complement strand
TGATAAAAACTCTACACCGCCACAGATATGCAGTAAGAAGTGCAGATGAAAGGGTAAAAAAAGGATGGATTCATTCTGATTTTCATCCGGGGAGATGAGACAGCAGAAGCTATAAAGGCAAGCTGTAGCAATTATTCTGAGTTTAACCATGTCTCTGTGATTCCAGCAGCACCTTCCCATGGAACTGTCCACTTCAACCCAAAGCTGTGGCTGGCAGCTATGTTACCCTGGAGTCTTTGCCACAGTTAAGTCAATAACCTCCCTCTGGGAAAAGAAGTAGCCCTGATAAAGTTAACAAGCTCAGCATTGCCTTGAAAAATTTAAGTTACTCCTGATATACTCAGTCTCCCTCAAAATCTGATGCTGCTAAAAAAATATTCCTTTTGTTTGAAAAAACTTAAGGATCATGGGAAAATGGAGTTGAAGAAAGGAAGAATGGGACAGATGCCAGAAGGTATAATTGCAATCTAATCCAGGTAATGCCCAGATCCAGTATCACCTTCCCTGGGGGTGATACCTAGGGTACAGTGCCAAGAGAATGTCAGTGCTGAGACTCCAGCGCTTGCCTGCACCATCAGGGAAAGGGAATCTGCTAATATTTAGTCTGCCAGAAAGACTATTCCAATTAGTGGCTGTCAGATCAAGGCTTGAATGATTCTGAAACATGTAAGGGTTTGGACGAGGCTTACCCAAGTCACACAAGGGTCATCACTTACTTCAAATTATTAGTATTTGACAAGCATGTACATCTCCAGGCACTTAAACCAGAAACTGTTAAATTTACACTAGCAGTTGTGGAATGGATCCCATTTATCAGGAATTTCTGTATCCCCCAAAGAACTGAGCCTGAGTTGATTTCACCACTTCTTGTCCTCTGGGAACTTGCTTATTCATAAATAAAAAGCCCACCATTGTTACGTGAAATGAGGGAAGGAGCCTTTGTCACAGAAGACAGGGAGATATCATTCAGCTGTTTCATTGCTGGCCTCAGTCAGACCCCTGTCCTAATATGATTACAGTTAATTCTTTCACCAACAGCTATGGACAAGTCAGGACTTTTTTGGAAATGAAGGGAGAGGAGCCACAGAGTCCAATATGAACATTCAAGCAAAGAGAGTCAAGTCAGCAGATGCAGCACTGCTGGCATCACACAGATTCTGGGAAGCGTGCTCCTCAGACCCTTTGTATTTTTCCACACTCCAGTTATTTCTTTTCCTTCAAGTAAGGGCAGGAAAACCTTACAGATCAAGGAAATTATAAAAAAAAAGAGATCCAGAGCAATTGGCAGTGTAGAATTTAGGTTCAACCTTAAGTACAGACATCAGTTTAATCCCTGTCCCAGCTCCAGAAACAGTGAGAATGTCATCAGCCATTACCCATTGTCCTGTCCCTCTAGGCCTTTGTCCAAAGTCTCTCTCTAGCTCTCCTGGAGCCCCTTTAGGCATTGGCCAGGGCTCTAAGGTCTCTCCAGAGGCTCTTCTTTTCTCCAGGCTGAACACCCCCTGCTTTCCCAGCCTGTCTCCAGAGCAGAAAGGCTCCAGCTCTCAGACCACTTTTTTGGCCTCCTTTGTACTCACTCCAGCAGATCTGTGTCTCAGATATTCACTCAAGTTGTTGAATACTTTGTGATATCAGCTCTTGATTTTACTATTATTGTCCCAGAAAGGGAATGAAGATGAAGCACTTTGGCCAGCCAAGGTCATGCTTGAAGTGACTGACAAGGTGAGACGTTGAGCCTGAATCTTTTAAATACCAAGCTGGTCTTCACACCATCCTAGATACAGAAGGAGAGCACTGGGGAGATGGAAACAACCCTATTTTAGTGATGTTGTTCTGTCCAGACTACAAACAAGTGCAGCATGTGCTGAGCTTACTTTCTAGTGACTGCCTTTTGGGCAGCTCCTAACCATGGTATTTAAAAATGGAAGCTTTAAATAGGCTTATACAAAATGCCTGTTATGAAATATGCTTTTTATTTCTGAGATGGGGAGAAAACCATCCAAAGGTGATAGCAGAAACTGTTCAAACAGAACTAGACCAGGGTGCAGCTCCATAGGCAGCAATGCAACCTCCCTGCTTCATATTAGCTAGGAATATGGACTATCTACAGACCTCTGCACACGACCACCACCAACATCTCCCAGCTAGGAGCTCCTAGAGGTATTGTCTTAAACACTACAGGGACAGAAATGGACAATAACAGACTAACTTCATTTTTGCCCATGTCAGCATTGTATGTAAGTCAAAGGTGAGAATTATATGCATTTCTCATGTCCTCTTGGAGGACCTCTGGCTTTGGAAAACATGAAATTTATGGGCTAAAGCCCACCAATTCTATAAAAACCAGAACTGAGTGGATCCTTTGTGCCAAATAATGTTTCAGAATATTTCACTCACTGGAGTTGCATGAAGTAAGTGTTGAAATGCTACATTGTTGTTGTTCAAGATGATTTGGGGACTACTGGGATTTACTGGCAGGGACAGTCCCTTCTACCTGGCAAGCATGAGCAATGCCTAAAAAACATCCCAGGAAGCCCTGCTTTCTAAAGTCCAGCTGGACAAAAACAACAAGGCAAGGAGGATGACTGAGGAACACAGGTTTGCCTGAAATTAGTAAATTAACAGCAGATAGGAAACAGTTTCATTCCTTCTTCACTGAAGTCAAAACAGTTTTTTCAACTATCAGCTGTATGACTAAGGCTTCATCAGTGCTGCTACCCTTTGGCATATCCTGCCTGTCTGAAATAAGAAGGTTATTTTCAGAAGATTGGTTTTAGGGGCAAGATGTTTAGGTGCATTATGTGGACTTAATTGAATGAAGAGAGTAGAACCAAACTGGAGAGATTGATTGAAGGTGCATCAAGTTTCAGAGGTTGAAACTTCCACTTTGTACCCTCTGAAAATCAAAGCATCTTAAATGAGTGTGAAAAATCATCCTTCATGGGTTTGCAGACTTTTGCTTCTTCACTTTCCTGGTAGAGTATACATAGTCTTATAGAGGAGGATTTTCTGAACACTATGTTTATTAATGGAGCCAAATCCTAGCTGTGCCATCCTCACACCAAGTAACAGCAGAGCTCCTTTAGGTCCCCTCACCATGCAGGCTTTTGGTGTTTGTGAAAATGAGACATCCTGAAGGAAAGCTTTCATCTGAATTTCCCAACAGATGGGACCTAAATGTGTTTCATGTTCCATTACCAGTAAACACACACAGCCAGGATGATGGATTCAATATCCTTTCTGGTCCATCAGTCTAACAGACTGGAAGGGAAAGGGTTTTTTTTTCAATGCCATGCAGCTTTCAGTGCCTTGCAGATGATCACTTTCCTGTGATCATCCCTCCAACTGAATAAGGAAATGATGTTTAAATCTAAAGACCATGACTGACAGTCAGGCAGATAGATGCGTATACAAAAAACACACGGAAAGTTGGATTATTTTTCTACACCAGCCTCCAAAAACCTGCACTTGGAACAAGGAACTTCAGGGAAGGAATCTGTCAAATCTCCTTAATCTTAAAACACAAGCAATAAATTATTCCCAGCCCATACATTTTTCCTCTTCTTTTGTACTGTAACCCTCTTCACTTACCCTCCAGCAAATCAGCTATACCAGATGTCAGAGTTCAAGTATAAACAGGGAATTTCAATAGTCAGACCTAATCCTTTCTTTTTCCATTGCTGTCCTTCCCTATTTGACCATTTCCGACAATTAGAGGTCCCTCCATTCCCCAAACTGCTTGAAGCATGCTATCATGTTACATTTCCCTGGGCAGAGGCTACCTTTGGTAAAGTCCCCTGTTAACACATAACATCCCCTTCTCCATGTGGTTTGGGGTTTGGAAGCATTTTGTTTTATTTTTGTCAAGAACAAAATTGAAAATATAAATAGGTGACAGTAATAAATCTCATCCATCACATCACCATGCTCCCTTAATTTTCTCTTTTTATGTTATGCATTGTTTACAGCAACAGCTTTTGGAGGAAGATCAGCCGAATACTTAATACTTTCGAAGTATTACATGACTAAATGTCAAGTTCAGAGAGGTTTCTCTGTCTCTATCTAGTCTGTAGTGTAGCTGTCAAATGTATAGGTAATGTAGAGCCCATAGCTTGCTCACAAAGTAAGAAGAGAGAGATAAGGTCTAGCAGTGGGCTGGACCAGACATTTCACCCTTTGATGTAAAGACCTTGACTATTTTCATTAATTTCTTAGAGCGAGCTGGGACTGACTTTTGATTTTAGAGCAGGAAACTCTCAAGAATGCCTTTCTTGCATATATTTCTTTTTCCACTGCTACCTCATGACCCATCTTTCCTTCTCCACCCCTCTGGTCAAGTGTCAGCAGGTCTGTAATCTCTTATATCTGTATCTGAAGCTTGTACACGCAACACGCAAATATACTTGTGGCATTAAAGAACTGCTTTTTTATATGCCTTTTACATGTCAGTATATGAAAGTCTGTTATGCATTCATGTTTTGTTCCAAGAAAATAGTCTCATCCTGGAAAAGACCCCAAAAAGATATTCTACAAGGTTTCTGGCTTGTCAGAAAGGTAGGCTCTGGGGTTTGGCTCTTTCTTTCCATCTTGTACTTTCTTTCACTCTCTTTGGTTCCTTCAGGCTGAGCAAGTATTTGGACTCTCATGGTTGGATTGGAGAGTTATGCTGCCCTTCAATAAGAGTATTTCTCCCCTAGAGAATGACTCACCATGTGCTGCCTTTTGTGACAGCTGCAGCTGGTCTGAAGCTGCACAGATAAAATTGGCCATAACTGAACCCAACTCGACTAGCCTAGCTCATTAAAGACTAGAAGTAAACAAGTCCCCAAGTAACACAATGATAGACTGGATTCAAACTCAAACAGGGGACCTCAGCCAATCCCATTAAATCCTGAATGCAGACATCTAATTGGCCAGTGAGCTGGGCGGTGTTGAAACCTCATCACCTGGCCAATCAAGTGTTCAAGCATGGGAAATTTGAACTCTCTATAAAAGGGGGCATCCATCAGTAAACATTGGCTGTTGTTGCATTCACTTCGGTGTGTTCAGTCATGTGCCTGTCTCCAAAACTGCTACCAAACATAACAATCTTCGCCTCCCTCAGCACAAACTTGACAAATAAAACCACTGGTTCAGATTTGTTTGGTCATGCTTATGAGGTGATATGCTGGGAAAGGATTTCTCTTCTTGGGTAAGTTATGCAAAATTACTTCAAGCCAAAAAACCTGCCTGCTGAAATGCTCCTTTGCTTTCATGTGTTTCATCTGACAGTTTACGTACCGCTTCATGGTCTGAACACTTGTCTGCTGCAATGAGGTAGTTTGTGTGGCTTGTGATGAAAAGGTCCTTTCCTGGTTCCTTCAAAAATCTCCTGGGGATGCTGTATATTTTGGTTGTCTCTGTTTGTTGCATGGCCAGCATTTCCTTGCCTGTATAGTAACATCTGCTCACCAGACCTCAAATATACTTGATTGCATTTGGCCAGCATGAGGCACCTCTTATCTTTCTGGTGTGTTTTTGAGAGTACATCTGTTCCCAAAAATCTGGGCACTGGATTCAGCTCCATTTCTGTCTGAGCCCTCTGTCCCATGCAACTAGCTAATCTCTGTATTTCCAGCTAGTAGCATCTCTGTCCGTTGGGGGTTTTTGGTGGTGTTTTTTGTTTGTTTGTGGGTTTTTTTGTTTGTTGTTTTGTTTTGTTTTGTTTTTTGTGGTGTTTTTGTTTTTGTTTTTGTTTTCCCCAAGGCTTTTTTGACATCCTGTTGGTATGTGGTGAATTTTCTCTCTGTTCTTCACTTTCACATAAGTAGGAATTCACTTTTCCTACTTTCACAGCTCTTGGTAGAGTTCTCATGGGAGCACAAGGGTTCACAATTTGAGAGATCTGGAAAGATGAGGATCTCCTCTTTATCCAGGAATTCATTAAAAGAGCTTTGCATCCTGTCTCCCTCACTCCCCAACCACATTATCTTACTACCTCAACTTCTATTCTATCATTCCACTTAGGACCCCCTCCTCCTCCAGTCAGTCAGTGACCATTTCCACCTCCTCTGCTCTACCTCGACTTCTCCTTTAGTCTCTCGATTTCGATCTGTGGATTTTAGATTTCATTTTACACAAGCTCAAGTAGCTAACTTAAATCAGGAGCACCCTTGACCCAACAAAAACAACACCAGAGGGCATTTCAGCCCACTCCTTCTGAAAACACCTCTTTCTTTCCATGAACCACAAGAGGGACTCTCCGGGGGTGTGCTTCTATGTATGAGCTTTGCACCACAGAGAACAAGCCCAATCCCCGTGCTTCATTGTGTGTCAGACAGACTAGCCCTTGATGCAGTGGGCAGAGTAACTTCTTTCAGTGTGTCTGGGGCATCATCCTCAGCTTCTTCACCTCTTTTTCATAATTCAGAAACTCTCCTCTTTACAAATTTTACCTGCTGGGGAGTGTCAGGGTCCGCACACATATGGAGAGACCTGATGGTTCGTTCTAGGGATCTCAAAGCGCAAAAGACACAGCAGGGGACAACTCAGTTTGCTTAACCAGAAATGCACCTTTATTTAGTGCCTCCAAATGCGATAGTGGGGAGAGAAATAAGGAATAGTAAGAAATAGAGAAAAGAGGGGGAAGGGGATTATAGCTACCAACGTGGAGAGCTGAGTCCTTGAGGCCGAAGATGCCTACAGACGCGGTGTTCTCCCGTGAGGTGATCACAAAAGGGAGTGGGGGTCTCCAGAGTTTTTGTAGGTTGAACCAAAGCGAGGGGCACTGGGCCAAGGCAGGAACCACCTGTGTTGGGGGCTCATTGCTGTTCATTGCTCAGGGACATTCCGAACCGTACCTGGCCACTGAGGCAGGACCAGACCTGTCCGGGTAGTCCAGGCAAGCAGGCTTGGTTAGCCAGTCCATCCATTGTTCTTGCACGGGTTCCCATAGGAACCAGTCCCTTGGTCCAGTGACCACACCTGCAGGCAGCCTCCCACAGTCAGGCCAGAACCCCTGTGTAGGATTTTAGGGTCTCAGTCCTTGGGGGTCTCAGTCTCTGTCCTTGGCAACGGTCGTGAGGCAAACGACATCTCTGGACAGACTCTGACAGGGAGCAATACTAAAATCCGAACCAACCAGAGGAAAATCTGACTGTTGGTAAGTAACCTGAGCCTTTTATTTCAGACTCCTACAACTCTCATTCATATTACAAATTTTGTGTCATTTGGCAGTGATTTGACCCATCGTTTCTCCAGATTTTTGACCTGTGTCACAAATACTTCATGCACAGCGCTTTCTGTGTGCTGATTTTGGAGTACAATAAACTTTTGTTTGGGTTCTCTGGTGAGTTGTGGATGAATCCAGATGAGGGCTGAGAATTTAGCAGCCATTGCATACTAGAGGTAGTCTTGCAGTAGTTTGTATTTAGCTGTATTTTTTAACCATTGCAATGCAAAAAACATCAAGGGGTTTGTTGGGGGTCAGGGCTATAACTCAGTGCCAGGGTATGAGTTCTCTCTCCTTTTCCATCTTCGAATTTTCTAGATTTTCTCTTAGGACCACAGTCACAATCTAAGTAGAGAAGCAGCAAGCCCAAACACTGATACAATCTCATTCTATTCCTCCTGCCTCAAACACAGGCCCATCTCTTGATATACTTCCCCCAGGCAGAGCTGTCTTCACACTCAGATGAATGTCTGAATATAAGTGTGCTGCAATGGCCCCATGGTGAAAAAAACACACCATAACTCTCCAGAAGTGATTTTTTTCTTGCCTGGCCTTCCTATATCCTGACATCACTACTCCCCTGTGCATAGCAGGGATTGCAGTGTCTCCTGAAGGTTCAAGAGTGTGTTGGTGTCTTGGTTTGAAAGATAGGTATCTGCTAAGGAGAGGGCAGGACCTCCTTAGGAAACGTAAAATTCAAATCCCCTCCCTCTAAATTATTATAATTCAGGAAATTAAAGGGGCTTTCAGGCAGAGTTATGGGGATAGGGATAACAGTTCTTTACTAGTATTTATAACAATGCAAACAAACAACGACAATTTCAGCAATAATACTAAACAGAACCAGGAAAAACCTCCAGGGGCTTTGTTTTCACAAAGCTTGGGTTGAATAAGTCTGATCTCTCATGAGAACACCAGGCTGGGATGGCTGCTGGATGAGATCAGAAGCTCTGCGGTGGTAGCTGGAGCGGCAGGGATGTCCCAGCAGGGGAGGAGACACAGTGCCGCAGAAAAACCTCAATGCAGTGCCTAGAAAACGGTGGCGGCAGGACAGGGTCGGCCCAACAGGGCAGGAGAGGATGAACTCAAAGAGTTCCAGGGCCCAGGAGCTGATGATGGTAGATTTTCTCAGGACCAGAGCTGGTGGAGACATCGAAAATCCTCTCGCATCAGCAGCCAGACCTGCCCTCTCCTCTCGCATCAGCAGCCAGACCCGCCCTCTCCGATGCCAGGAGCAAGAGAGAGCAACTGCCCCCCACCCTGTCCTTTCCCTGCCTTGGTCAAGCACCCATAAGCACCCAGCAATTAGTTCCCTAGCAATCCACAGGGAAAAAATTCCACATGCGAAAAAGGAAACAAATCCAACCCCCAACAGCTGGAGAGATTGGAAATAACCCACAAGAGATTTCCCAGGGAACAGATCTGGGCTCTGGCTGAAAAGTCAGTCTATAGATCATCTTGCCGCTCTTTGGAGGTGATGAGGAAATGCAATAGCAACTCTCTGTCTAGCCCTCTACCAGGAAGTAGAGGCCATGAGATTGAGTAGGTCACTGAACTGCACCCCAGAGAACTCAACTTACTGCTTGATGTAAGGCAGTAACCAAAGATGAGAGCAAGAAAACCTTCTTCTTTCCCCCCCCCCCCCACTTATAGTATGTCTTTTCCATTTAGAGATTATCTCTCACTGTGTGTGTGTGTGTGTGCAGTGTGTGAGGGGCCCATATTCTCAAATTATGTTTAAGTTTATGTTTATGTTTACTCCCAAATTATGTTTAAGTACAAAGGAAATAGGAAGAATACCCAGTGCCTGGTACTGTGTTTGTGTGCCTCATCACCTTCAAAGCTCTGATCAACAGTTTGCGCTGGGCTTGAATCCCTTTCTCCTTTGCAGTGTTTCTTTCTCTGGGATCATACTTCATTAGTTTTTTTCCCAAGTGTCTTGTTACAAAATTCGTTAGTGAACCACTAAGGATGGCAGAATTGTGTTTGGTTGCATGTGGGACCTTGAGAAGGGATCTTGGAGCAAATTCACTGCAAACAGCCTCAGCTTGCTTGAAAACAAGGAAGCCTGACTAATCCTCTTTCCTGCCTCAATAGAAGAACCCTCAAGACAGATTATCTGCCTGAACTCAGAACTTGGGGAAGAAAGGAAGGACATCAAATGCTTCAGAGCTGAGAACTTGGTGCAGCAACGTGACCTCATCTGGACCCAGCACACATCTAGCAAGATAAATGAATGATGCTTGCCGCACAGCTGTCATACACCTCAGCACTAAAGCCACCAGTCCCCCATTGGGGCTATAAAACATGCACTGAAGAATACTGGGAATAAGAAACCTCTCCCTTTGGTATACATGAAAATGATGGACAATGAACTCCAGAAACTATTGATGTGACCATTTCTTATGACAGCTTTCCCTCTTGTGAGATGCTGTTGTGGTTTCACCCCAGCCTGCAGATAAGTGCCAGGCAGCCACTCACTCATTCCTCCATCAGCAGGATCAGGTAGAGAACTGAAAGGGTAGAGAACTTACGGGTTGAAAGAAAGACTGTTCATTAAGGAAAGCAAAGAACATTTACACAAGCAAAGTAAAGAATTAAGTCACCACTTCCCATAGGCAGGCAGGTGTTCAGCAATCTCTAAGAGAGCAGGGCCCCATCACATGTAACAGTTGGGAAGACAAACACCAGCACTCCACATGTCCCCCTCTTTCTTCTTCTTCCCTCCACTTTATATTCTGAGCATGATGCCATGTGGTCTAGAATACTGCTTTGGTCAGTTTGGGTCACCTGTCCCAGCTGTGTCTCCTCCCACCCTCTCACACACTCCCAGCCTCCTCTCCATCGTAGCACCAAAAAGCAGAAAAGGCCTTGGCTCCGTGTAAGCCCTGCTCAGCAATAAGAAAAACATGTCTATATTATCAGCTCTGTGTTCAGCACAAATCCAAAGCACAGCCCCATACCAGCCACTGGGAAAATTAACTCTACCCCAGCTGAAACCAGCAGAGATGGAAACAGGAGGAATAGACCAAATTTTGTATAGCTCTCTGTCTTCCATCTTCACCATGCTTTGGGCTCTGCTCCATGTGCTGCTTCTGTAGAGTCATTAACTGCTGTTAATGACAGAGTACAGTAAGGAAACAGCTACTGGGGAACTGCAGAGCACTGATGGGGGAACTACCTACACTTAATGCTTGCCTGAGGTCACAAAAGCAGCCTGTACTTTGGGCAAGAGATCTACCAAGGTCCTCAAGCATCCCACTTCAGTGCCTTCTGGGCTTCTCCTTCCCACATGTCACTGCTTGGACAAAACCCGAGAGAGTTAAATGGAATGAGCATTACCCTGTTCTGCTGGAAAACTAGACCAAAGGCAAGTGGCTCTGATGGTTTGGGTATCAGTGGACTTCCATATGCTTGCTGTCAGCTGGAGGTGGCCTGCAAGATATGCTCCCTACACCTCAGCTAGGTTTGCAGGTCTTGCACAGAGGCTATGCTGAGCTACTTCAGCATGAGTTTGACTAACGTAGTCAGAAATCAAAGCTTTTCTGCGATGATGTGGGTAAAATGCATTCTGCTAGAAACTGAGAGCTAAACTGCCACAGAAACAGCTCTGCTACTTCCCTGCGGTGCCAATTAGACTTGCAGAAACCCAACACACAGACTGGCAGGATGATAAATGAGTTTTTCACTTGCTTGGGGACTGAAAAGTTATGAGCCAACAAGTCCTCAGTACAGGAAAGATATGGACCTTTTAGTGGGTCCAGAGATGGGCACAAAGATTATCAGAGGGCTGGAGCACCTCTGCTATGGAGATAGGCTGAGAGAATTGGCAATATACAGTGTGGAGAAGAGAAGGCTTCAGGGAGACCTTATTGCAGCCTTTCAGTACTTAAAGCTGTAAGAAAGATAGGAACAGACTGTTTAGTAGGGCCTGTTGTGATAAGACAAGGTGTGATGGTTTTAAAGAGTGGAGATTCAGATTAGATATAAGGAGGAAATTTGTTACAATGAGACTGGTAAAACATGGGCACAAGGTTGCCCAGAGTGGTAGTAGATGCCCTGTTTCCAGAAACAGACCAGGCTGGACGGGGCGCTGAGCAGTCTGATCTAGCGGAAAGTGTCCCTGCCATGGCAGGGTTTTTGACTAGATGACCATTAAAGGTCCCTTCTAACCCAAGCTGTTCTATGTTTTTAAGGCCAGCACCAGACCAGCACCAATATTCATCCAAGGCTCTGAAGGAAGTGTCTACCTAAATTACACCATCCCCTACAAGAACCAGCCTCCAAAATAGTAATTTGATGGTTTGATAATGCTGTGTCTGGTTACTTAGGATATTTTGCAAATTCTGCGTGAGTCATTGCTGAACACAGCCATAGCTGTTTCCCTGGACAGCTTTAAAGGCACAACACACTGCACTATAAAGTTTAACACATGACATATAGAACACATACTTTATACTTGTACATGTGTATTTCCTCCAGAAACCCATGCTGCTATTCAGCCCAGCAAGGGAACAGTCCCCCTTGATTTCGCCGACCAATGGTAACAAGAGTAGTACGACTTGCCTTTATGAATCCTTATCATTTACCTTTCTACATTCTAAGCTCCTGGATATGCAAGATGTGGTTTGCATAGAGGTCTAAATTCAAACCCTTCCAAGCTGTGTGAGAATTCAAGTTTCATATTGCACCTATCTTGAACATGAATCCTTTTTAATAAACCAGAAATCTCCAGCTCTGTCATAAATGAATAAAGTTAAAGTTTGTTGGCTGGGAGGTTACATGTGTGTATTCTATAATATATCTCATTTACTATGTATAAGTATCATTTTTACTCAAGACTTTGTATGGGTTGTTACAATAATTGTAATGTTGTGAAAGTGTAGATATAATATCGGAATTTTGTACATTTGTACTAGCATAAGCAGTTACAGTTGAAGAAGTTGTTAAAGTATTGACAATGTCCTCTAATGTTAACACCAGAGAGAAAGAAAAGGGAAGAAAGAGAGGAGAGAATCTCTCTCTTTCCCCCATAGATGGCTCCAGATCTGCCCACCACCCTAAATCCTGATTGGTGGACACATCAACCAATCGTTCGAAGGCAGGAAAGAATGATTGGTCAGAAAAGACTCTTGCTACGGACAAATAAAACCCTAGAGAAATGAGCCAGTTACATCGAGGATCCTAAATCCACCAATCAAAGAAAGAACAGAGGATATAAAAAGGGACTGAGGGTCTGAGGGAGCTCCTTTTTCTGAGGGACAGTGTGTCCTGAAGGAGGGGCCCGTATAGTCCTATACATACCAGTGGCTCTGGCTTGTCGTAAGGGGTCTGGGATTAGCCCTACCTCCTGTTCCAGTAGTCGGTTTTGTTCAAATAAACGATTGGCCTTTTTTTTTACCACCGTTGGATTATGGCCTCATCTCTTTTTTTTTACATTTGTAACAAGCTGCAAACAAACAAAACCCCCAGCAAGCTCTTTTGGAAGAATTTCTGATGCCCCTCCTTAATTGTCACCTCACTGGTCTCCCTCTTGCCATCCCTTAATCCCATGTAACTAGATCATTGCTTTGTATCTTGCTCATGTCCTTCACCTGACACAGCCCATTCCTGCTTTTTAATAAAGGTAGAAACACAAAGGATATGCACTAATTCTGTTTCCAACCCTTCCCATCCTTGGAGCCCCATGTAAATCTGTCAGTCTCTGATGGTGGAGCCCACATGGTGTTGCCCTATTTTTTCAGCCTTCTGATTTTGCATTCTTGTAGTAGAGTTTCTCACAGATTTTCATGTAAACAAAGCAATGTTTCTGTAACTGTCTATATTGTTCACATTTTTCTCTTTGGAAGAAGAAATTGATCGACAGTGATTTTGACCAGTATGGTTGAGGAGGTTGAACTCCTTCATCCAATCTGGTCTCATTTTCAAAACTGTATAAATACTGAAGTAGAAATTTAAATCTAGCTTTTTCATGCTTGGACATCTGCACTGTGTCTGTATTGTTCTTTGTGTCAGTAGTGCATCAACATAGGAACCTTAAATAATGGATTACATGAAAAACATGTATTTTTAAATGTGTTTAAGATGTCTGGCTGAGACACAAGAAACAAGAGAAGAAAAATAAAGTCAAATTAAGGGGAGAGAAATGTACCCCAAATCCATGCGAGCTTTTCAGAAAAAGAACAAGAAAAGTCCTCTGTCATGTTGTACTTCTTCACTCATCCCAGCACTGGAGGTGAATGGTGAAGGCATCCTTAAAACAGAACTCCCACAGACAAAGGCAAGGAGAAAAACATGATAAGCTTTGCACATAGTTTAAATTATCATTGGTAATAAAATCATTCATCATCAACCCCCATGCTGAAGATTGGGATAGCTATTGCTCCTGAGGCTTCAGTCACTGAAAGAATGAAACATTTGCTGCTCTCTTGCTCTCTTACTTTCTCTGGCCCCCATGGCTCTGGCTCAAGGTCTTGCTGCAGAATGACAGGACAGCTGCACTGAGCTCGGTATCTGAACATGATAGCCTAGGATTCAAAGGTACTCATCATTGCTGCTGTGTCTTTCTACTCAATGAAATAGGGTCTCCTCTAGCATGAGGACTGAATTAGTTCTCTGCAACAAAGACTAATCACTCAGCATCACAGCTGAGAGAGAGAGATGGATATGTCCTATGTGTGACTTCCCTGAGGTCTGGTGGTGATGGCAAGTCCCAGACAGATCTCAAAAGGTTGACCATGAAAATTCTGCTTTATATGGTGTCTTTGTGTTATCATGTGCAACATGAGGGTTGCAGTTTCTAGGAAACAGTGTGAGATTACCTTTGGAGATGGACACAACCAGCTTCTGCTTACCCTGCATGGTGTCTCAGAAATTCAGAAAACAGAGCAGAATCTGCATTAAGATCATAACTAAAAAACTAGCCATTAAAACCTTTCCAGCAGTGTCTAGCTCCTCATCTCCCTGACATTTCCTCTATCACTTCTCTTCCAAACAAATTGTCTCCACCCATAAATCCACATATTCACTTCTCCTTTCCAGCTTGGTGAATTTGTACTTCTTTTCATGTCAGTTTGCCCAAAGCAAAATCTTTCTGGTTCAACATGGAGCATGTGCAGGGCTTCCCCCAAGTCATCAACCCAAAGCTGGACTGGGAGGATCCCTGATAATTTGCTGTATGTGTTTTATCAAGGCTGGGGAGGGAATAAAATGTTTGCCCTTCTTGAGTTGGCTGGAACCATTTCAGGTTTCTTGCTTCATGCAGAGCTTTCTTTAGGTAGTATGGAACTGTTTGAATAATAACAATAGCAGGTTGCTGTGCTGGACTTCTTTCTGCAGTCAGCAATGCTCTTTGGGTATCCTTTTACCTCCTTGTCCAGAGAAGCAGAATACATCCTATGCCATGTCACAGAAAGAAAAGTGAAAAATACAGTATTTGGTTGCACCATGTGAGGGTTTGGGTGCTGTATAGCAAAAATATTAAGTAAAACTGCCTAAAAAGAGGAGCAGTCCTACAGGTAGAACAGGCTTTAAGCCATTTTTGTACACACTGAGTTTTGTATTTTATTGCAGATGAGGCCACTGTACAGCTCAANGCAGATTATTTTTTTTTTTTTTTATTTTATTTTACAAATAGCTTCATTTACTTCTTTCTTTGCATCTGTTTTACACTGCTGCATCTTTGCTATTGAATATTGTTAAAATCAGCAATGATCACAAATCCTCTGCTTCTGGGAGAGTCACAGCCCTTTGGAGGTCAAGGTTGTGTCCATTTTACCCAGCTGAGAGCTTGGGTTAAGGCCATTACAAAGCTGTGATGCTGGGATAAGTGAGGTTGGAAAAAGGCTTATGGTCATCCAGGGGTTTACTCTGATGCACAGCTCAGATATAGTAAAGGTGAGCTCAGACCCACAGCAACACCTGGAGTTCTGCAGGAGTATGGTCATTGTGATCCTGAAAGGGGAGGCATATAGACAGTCAAACACCAGGAGCACCACATCATGAAGTGCAAGCCTACCCTTGCAATGTTATATCAACAGCTCTGGCTTCAAGTGGATGCAAGAGCACATGGACCATATCACATTGCTGGAGAAAAAGGCCAGGTGGAGACTGGAATCTGATGTGGTGTCCTCTATCAGCACAATCTGTCTTTACCCATATCTGCCTGGCGTTTTGTTCTGTCCTTATCATTTCAGCACTGCAACAGGTAGGGAAATTAACAAAACGATGGTCATAAAGAGCCACAGAGCTGCAGTGTGGTGGCTGGTCACTGCCCAGATTGTTAGTTTCACTATAAAATCCTTCACTGCTCTGCCGCGGACAGTAGATCCCAGATGTACAGATGTGAATGCAGAGCTTTTGTTTCAGTGCTTTATTTGGTATTGAAATGAGTAAGAAATAAGGTGACTAAACAAGAAGTCAGACACAGAAACATCTTTGTGGATTTGGCCATGCAAGTCTGGGCAATAACTATCTGAAATGTCCCATCCTCTGCTGAGAGTCTGCTCACACTTCAGCTCTCTGAGCCCTTGGTAATGCTGCTGTCTGCAACAGCAGGGTCTGGGTACCAGAACAAGGAGCACTTTCCTTTATCTGCTGCTTTAAAAATAGAGATTATCTGGCCCCTCTTTATGATTTATGGATTTGTTCTTATTTAACACATTGTCAATCCTGTAACAAACTCTACACAGCACAGTAAGATTTGCAGCAAATTTTATCTAGCAAGTGAAAAGCAAGCGGTGTGGGGATAGCTTGTTATTGTCTGTAGCAGTGAGATTTTTTGATGCTTTATCTTTAGCTGATGCTTCCTACTCTGAAGTCAGAAGGGTGAACTCGGGCTTGTTCAGATGTCAAAAAATTACAAAAAGTGTTACAATAGGGAGTGTCTTTTCCTTGAACAAACATGACTGAAGCAATGACATCAGTTCCCAGGGAGGACTGCTACTGCCTTAGCGGTGTTATTTTTTGGAGTGGATACAAAGCTGAGGTCTTGTTCTATGAAGTTTTACAAAGACAGTGTCTCTTTTCTTTTCTGACTTTCAGTGCCCCAAATGCCCTGGGAAAACTCCAGCTCCAGTAGGTACCGTGGACATGAATAGATAATCTAAAACAGCTGTGACAGATAAAGATGGTCCTAGTCTCAGCTTTTCCTTTCCACCTGTCCTTCTCACCGTACATATTCGTAATCCATGCCAGTGCAATGCCAAACCTCTGTTATCCTGCCCTAAGTGTGCAGGAATGATCTTGCCTTGGAAACCCCACTGCTTCATGACAAGTATTTCACTGGCGCCATATAATTCTTGCACCTGTAGTTTTGCAATAGCTTGGGTCCAAAATCCCTCCACTAACTAGAAGAGATTATTTTTGCGTTTATCCTGGTGTTTTCTCTGAGCCTACACTGAAAGCAGAGAACCCAGGAGGCACTTCACTCTCATTACTCAGCTTCCTCAAAACCTTCAAAACACAAGTCTTGAAAAAAAAGTTTCAAGCTTAAATTTTTATTAAGGCATTTAGGCTCCCCCATGGCCCTCCAGCTACATTCCTGAGATTTAATTATTCTCCTCTCACCTTCCTTTTCTACAATGTGTGATTTGCCAGGGGGTAAGGCAATGGCAACTTCTCACTGGATGATGCTACCTTTCAACATTCTCTGCTTGGGCCTTAGGAAAAAGAGCTCCCCTCCGATGGCCAGCCATGATCTTACTTGACCTGTATGGGGTATGGCTGTGTCATGGGTTAACACAGCATGGTTTTTATTTAAAGGGAAATAGTTCCCTGTAAAGACTTAGAATTTCCTTCAGAAAATACAGGGACCTAATAGAGGCAAATTTTTAGATACTGACACATTGTATACCCACTAAGGAAGCTGGATGCAACTTTGTGAACACCCATATAAAAAGTTGAGCTGAGCCCAGGAGGTTCTTTTTCCCTTCCAGCTTGCCAGCAGGTAACACCAGCTGTGCAGTGGCCAGGTGGGCCGGGCCAGGCTTGGCCAAATCCCGGCAGCAGTCAGGTGGGGGGAAGGAGAGGCCANGGCAGAGATCACCTGACCATCTGTAGGCCCTGGGCGAGATGTTAACCCTTTCCTTGACAGATGAGACTTACAAAAGCACTGGCCCTTCCCTGAGTGAGGACAGTGTGACTGAACTGTAAGAAGACACAGTATGAAACTGAAGTCAGTGAAGAGAGACTAATAGTCCTAAGTTGGAGGAAGATTGAGGAGTTGCCTATTTAGGCAGGACTTCTCTTATGAGGCCTTGGAGAATGGACTAAAATTTCCTTGTAACATATAGAATGCTTTTTAGGGGGATGCAAAGTTCTAGTTATAGTTGTGGACTGATATAATTGAGATTTAATGGTGAATTTTGAACAGAGGAAGATAAAGTGATATGAAGCCCTTTGTTCCCAGGGAAAAAAGAGACCTCTGTTTCTTGAAATGAAGATGATTTTGGAGATAGATGAAGGGAACCTTCATTTTATACTAGAAGAGTCATCCTTAAACAGTACCCTAAATAAGCTGATATAGCCCATGAGTGCAGCTAATGGGAAAGCAGCTAAATGGGAGAGACTTCATGGTTTGCAGAATTCCCCCTGGGTGGCTCCAGATTCGTGATATGGGAGCCACCAGAGAACTGTTTTCTTGTGAAGTCTCCATGGGAATTCTAAGAGAGGCTCCTCTCCCTAAGAACTGATGAAAGATTATTTTAAAATGGTGAAACTGACAGAAAATCACAGATTTTGTCTCTTTATCTTGGTGGTGAGAAAGTGAACACTTTGTGGGGAGGGAGAAGTGTTTTTGAATACGATTCGCACTTGAAAGTGTTTTTGAACATTTTGATTCTCATGTTTCTTTTAGTGTGTGTTAATATATCTTTATACCCTTCAAGTTTGAGCCTGCTTTGCTTTTCTCTTAATTATATCTCACGGTAGGAAAAAGAGCAAATGATTCCAGTAGACACTCAAACCACTACACAAATGGTATGTTGGCCAGGAAACAAAAACTGATGAATGTGAAACCACTACAGGCTGCCAGTTCTCCAACAGAACACAAACATGCCAGATGTTGTTGCAATTGAGACATTCTGCTCCAAAGCCCTTTTTTTGTTGTCATGATGATTAAATTAAAAATTACTAAAATTTATGGGTTGGAGTCTGACAGGTCAGCCTGCTCCCCAACTTTAGCCCACTCTGCTGTGATTTGTTGTTGTTGTTGTTAAAAAAATTGGGGTTTGGTTACAAGAGAAAGAGTGCCAATATGGGTATAACTGAACTACTTATTCCTGGCGAACTGTTAATGGTGGATCGTTTGCAACAGCCACCCAGTGCACACCCAAACCCTGCAAGGGAGTGTTTCCTCATCTTCACAATGATCCAGCTGTGATACCAACAGTCACACCCATTCTGAAGGGGGTCGACCCTAATAATCGGTCATCATGAACTCACAGCTTCAAGGACTCCAAAAATATTTTATTAGTCATAGAATTACATAGTTCCACTGTGCCTTGGAGGAGGTACCACTTGAACCTGGCCACATATAATCTTGAGGTTTGGGGACT